>JAZKJV010006445.1:0-275703 GCA_037367405.1 Ottelia alismoides
TCCGATCTCCGCAACCGTCAGTCGCGCAACCGCCGTCGACGATTCTTGACCATGCGGTCAATGGACCCGTTCTTCATCTCCCACTTGACCACAGTGATCAAGTCAATCACACTTCCATTGTTCGTGTTCTGTATGGAGATATCAATATTGAGGTTCATTATTCATAAAAACCTCTTCCTTTAAGTCACGCATTCCTAAATCTCATTAAACCAATATGTTTAATGTAAGTGCTAGTGATGAGCGCGAAAATCCACCTCTTTAATAGTCGATAATTGTAGTATAGGAGACGGATTTCAGTCGTCAAAATACCACAATCTTTGAATGTTGTGGAATATATTTACTTGGCAAGTCTACCAAGGTCGAACACAAGGAACGGTGATTCTTAGTTGTGTGGTTTTAAATTAAATTTAATAATTAATTAATTGCTCGGTTAATTTCTGTGTTGAGAAAATGTACAATGCAGTGAGATGCAAAGTGATGCAAGGAAAATAAACAGAGAGAATGAAGCATTGGATCTGTGATTTAGTGATGTTTAATCCAAATAAGATTAATCAATATCCTCAAAGTTTAATCACAGACCAAAAGATATTATTTCAATAGAAATATTTATCAATGGAATCCAAGACTGCAGGCAAGTAGAACAATAAATAACTCAATATCCCTGCAAATAAAGAGAGTGATAATAATTCTCAAGGAGGGTTGATTTCTAAATTCTCTGTAATTTAATCCTCAATGATATAATTAAATAATTCAGTGAATGAATTAATGAATCCTCCTCTCTAGAGTCCTTGTAGACCATTCTTTCTCCAAAATTTATGTCAACAATCCTCCCAATATTGCTTGCAAAAATCAGTTAACATCAGAGTAAAACTTTTAATTTCCAACAAGCTTTGATCAAGATAAAGTGCATACAATATGAAAGAGGGTAAACTAAGCTTCAAAAATACATTATGCATTAAAAATGAGTTCAAATGAGATAGAAATTCATGGAACAAAATCTAGGGACTATAGTGTAAATAAACATGAGTTTTAATCTCAAAATGGTTCTGAGAGGGGCTTATCTGCAAATGTTAGAACTTGACGGGGGTTTTTGTGCAAATACGCTAACAGGTTCTGAAATCCTCTAGGGTATGCCGGTAATTAACCCAATCACATGTACTTGACACGTGATTAATTTGTCAAATCAGACGATTGAGGATCTCTTCAATGCTAAAGGATCAAAGGTCGTCACAGACGACGCATGGTTGCATCTGGACACATAGGATGGCAATGAGATTGACGGTAGGGGGAACTTCGATTGAGCAACGACGAAGAAGGCACGTGGGTTCAATCTTTGCTCATGCCTTTCTCTGTATTACAAGTTCTTGAATTCCCTGGTACTATGAAACTCTTCCTCCGGGCAAAAGAGGCCTTCTTGAATAGTTTCCTACACTGTTGATAACCTGCAAGGGAAAATCTCCTCGATTCTCATAGAATCGGGTTTCAGTTAAATAAAATCAAATCCACCATAATATGCATCGACCAACACTCCAATCGTGCATTTATAGAAAAACACAAGGGTTCAATACCACCATATTCAACTTACAGTGATTTTATTACCATAGGATCTTAAGATTCAAATCAAGACACGATAGGCAAGAGTAACAAGATGAAACTTGTGTACATTGATATTCACAGAACAAAACAGAATCAAATCCACATCTTAAAATATCAACCGACCTTATGTATCTCTTGGATAAGATTCTATTGAATCTGCATGAGAATCCCGTTAAAAATCATTTGAAATCAATATCCAGTTTGAGTGTTTATGTATCCAGTTCAGCTTCTTTAGATTGTCGGTTCATATCTCACGAGTTTCCACTGAAATTTGTAGTGATATAAGTCCCAACAGATACGTCAAATTCGTGAGATAAACTAAGAGAATATCCCTAGCAGACCTTGAGAAAAGGATTGAATAATTATAACTTCTCTACCATGATTATGCACTGAAATATGTTGATTGTGTATAGATTAGACTCCCAGCCTACAGATACAACGAATCCAAGGGATTCCAATTTAACTTCCAGAATTGAGGCACCTCGATTCTACTTCAGAACATTTGCATCCTTTTGTTACCCGAAATTCACATCCTCATACATGCACACTTGAAATATGGAAATCATCAAAACATGGAATTGGTCAAATAAAGAGTAATCTGAAACTGATCATGATGTAATATAGGTTATAGCTCCTAGATACCACGGATCCGAGCAAAGAAAGAGTATGACTCTATCGAGGGAAATGGTGATAGCTGTTTTGGGATTGGATGGAAATGAAATGACTCGATTATGGGAAAATCATGAACATGAATAAGCTTGAGATCAGAACATGCGCTCAATCTAACAATACAGTCAAACAAGATGGACGGAATAGTTTTTCCTACAGGGGATGTGGATATGAGATCCCCAGTTTTTGCTCAATGGAGTCCAAGTGGGTCAAGTCCAAAGGAGGGGAAAGGGGTGCGAGGCTCCTCAATGGGTGATGGAATCGGAGCTTTAGCTCCGGCTGCGTTTCAACCGGAAATGGGGGAAGATATGAGGGGTAGAAGGGAAACGAAGTGGGAGATACTGTGAGGGTGATGGTTTTGATCGGGATCGGATTTGGAAGAAAGAAACGGAATAGATTTTTTTTTGGGGGGGGGGGGGGGGAGAAGGGGAAGGAAGAGAAAGAAAGGGAACGCGAACGGATTTACCTGGTGGGTATACGCCGACGATTTTGGTGGAGCTAAGCTCACTCCGTCGTCACCTCGATTTGCCTTGGCGATTGGGCAAAGAAGCTCTAACACCCTCTGAAGAAGGTGCAGCAGAGGTTTGCAAACCTCTGGATCACGCCAGGTGCTACGCCGTCGTTGTTCGCACTCCCATCTTTGTGCTGTCACCACGAAGTGAGGGTGGGGACGAACTGGCTCTCTTTCCTCTTGTGAAGAGTGGCTGATGGCGGATGCGGAGAAGTCTGATGGTGCTGGGTTTTTAAAGGAGCGGGAGAGGGAGGTTACGCGGGCGAGGACCAGCCTCGTAACGGCCGGAGATTGAAGGCGGTAGCTGTCGTTACGAGGACGGAGGCTGCGGCGGTTACGCGAAGAAGGAGGAGGAACGGCCGAGGGGGGTGGGGGGTGCGCGGGCGTGAATGGCTGGAGACGAAGAGGGTCACGTGCTGGTGGAGGCCAGGAGAGAGAGTGTGAGGCGGGGTGCCACATGGCACGCCCTGGAGCTGCCATGTGGCACCAAAAAAATTTCAGATTTTTAGAGGGGAAAAAGAGATAGAAGATGACCTCGGATTGAAAAATTTCCTTCACGAAAGTTGTTCGTCTCGATGAGATCTACAACTTTTCATGAAGGACCCATGAGCAAAATAGGTCACCTGTGTGAAGTGGTATTTTTGGCGGTTCTCCATGTGTATTGAAAAACCGAGTTTTGGGGGTTTTCTATTTTTTGATGGTTTTAGAGAGGATAAAAAATCTAGAAAAAATATGATAAAATATAAGAAAATTATTTACACATTAATCTAATTTTTTTGGATTTTTAAAGGATAAGAAATTAGGAAAATAAAATAGAAGTAAGAAACACACGACTTTTGTACAGACCGACAACAGACACTTGAACTTGGTCAGTTTCTTTGATTTCAATTTTGATCTGGATTTGGAATTTTACGTCGCTTAATAAAACTTTCATCAAAGAACACAAATAAAAAAGAAATAAAATTAAAAGGGTTAATTAAGTACATAAAAACTCAGGTCAAGAATATCAAAAAGTTAAAATGCGCAAAAGAGGTCCAAACCCAACTTTCACAAATGAGCTCCAAATTTTACGAAATTGGTCTTGTTTTGAAGGTATTTGAAAATGGAGTACTTTAAAAGTGAGTAGACCAAAATCAGACACTGTATGTGGGAGATATGCTCATTTTAGTCTGTCAGATGTGAAATTTGACTTTGGGATTATTTGACACTTATTGGGGTTAGTAATTTTTTTGTATTTTTTATTTAATAAGGTTAGTAATATCTACACAATGGAGATGTTTTGGGGTCAATTGAAGTTAGGATGAATTAATTAAAAATGTGAGAAGTTAGCGGCTTTTTGGGCTAATTTACACTTGGGATTTTAAATGCAATTTATGCATGATGAAATGCATATATTATTTACACATGCATAATGGCTAATAATACTCTATTAATGATTAATTACAAGTGAATGATGGGGAACATAGTCTAAATGACCAATTTTAGCATGATGAATACGGGATTCATCAGCTAGCTACAATTCCCTTGGTTAGGGAATCAGCTAACATATCACTTGTAAATATATAGGTTTCCATAATTTCATATTTTGTCACTATATCTTGTATATAGTGATATTGGACTTCAATGTGCTTTCTTCTAGAACTATTAGCCCCATTATTAATGAAGATTATCGCAGCTTGATTGTCACAATACATTTCAATTGGTCCTTTGACCAATTTAAAGCTTAGATTCTCTCGAAAACATCTGATCCATACAACATGAGTGGTGGCCATGCTACATGCAATGTATTCTGTTTCATGTGTATGTCTAGATACACATCCTTGTTTCTTGCTAACCCAAGAAACGGTTGCACCACCAAACATGAATAGGTAATCTGATGTGGATTTTCTAACATCTACATCCCCTCCGAAATCGACATCGGAGTATCCTACTACTTCAAGCGATTATGCTTGATACATAAGTTTCAGATGTAATGTCCTTTTCAGATATTGAAGAATCCTCTTTACAACTTCCCATGTATTGGACCGGAATTACTTTGATATCTACAGATTAAGCTTACTGGATATGCGAAGTCAGGTCGAGTACACATCATTACATACATTAAACTTCATACTACTTGTGCATATGGTACATCTAAAGGTTTCTGCCCCTTTCTGAGACACTGACTCCTGTTGAGTCTCTTTCCCAACATAAGTGGTGTTGGATCTAGAATACTATTCTACAGTCCAAATCTCCTTAATATAGTATGCAAATATCTTTCTTGACTAAGTCTCAATGTCCTTGAGTCAATGTCTCTTGTTATTTGAATTTCAAGAACATAGGATACTTCGCCCATGTCCTTCATCTCAAATTTATTGCTCAATTTCTGTTTGATTCCATTGAGCATTTGTATGTCATTACCTAGAAGCAGAATATCATCTACATACAATGACATGATTGCAAACATGCTCCGACTCTTCATGACATACATACAGTTATCCAATTTATTTGCAATTAATTCAAATTGAATAACTTTTTCATGAAATTTGAGATACCATTATCGTGAAGACTACTTCAAGTCATATAACAACTTTCTTAACTTGTAAACCTTTTTCTCTTGACCTTCAACTTGAGAGCCATCGGGTTGTCGTATATAAATCTCATCCTTTAGTTCTCCATTAAGGAAGATCGTCTTCACATCCATTTGGAACTATTCCAAATCTATATATATGATTATGGCTAAGATCATCCCATGTATTGGACCGGAATTACTTTGATATCTACAGATTAAGCTTACTGGATATGCGAAGTCAGGTCGAGTACACATCATTACATACATTAAACTTCATACTACTTGTGCATATGGTACATCTAAAGGTTTCTGCCCCTTTCTGAGACACTGACTCCTGTTGAGTCTCTTTCCAACATAAGTGGTGTTGGAGGTAGAATACTATTCTACAGTCCAAATCTCCTTAATATAGTATGCAAATATCTTTCTTGACTAAGTCTCAATGTCCTTGAGTCAATGTCTCTTGTTATTTGAATTTCAAGAACATAGGATACTTCGCCCATGTCCTTCATCTCAAATTTATTGCTCAATTTCTGTTTGATTCCATTGAGCATTTGTATGTCATTACCTAGAAGCAGAATATCATCTACATACAATGACATGATTGCAAACATGCTCCGACTCTTCATGACATACATACAGTTATCCAATTTATTTGCAATTAATTCAAATTGAATAACTTTTTCATGAAATTTGAGATACCATTATCGTGAAGACTACTTCAAGTCATATAACAACTTTCTTAACGTGTAAACCTTTTTCTCTTGACCTTCAACTTGAGAGCCATCGGGTTGTCGCATATAAATCTCATCCTTTAGTTCTCCATTAAGGAAGATCGTCTTCACATCCATTTGGAACAATTCCAAATCTATATATATGATTATGGCTAAGATCATCCGAATAGATGCAAACTTAGCCACTGGAGAGTAGGTTTCCTGAAAATCTATTCCAGCTTACTGAGTATAACCCTTGGCAACTAATCTTACTTTGTATTAATCAACAGTACCATTGACTTGTTACTTCTTCTTGAATACTCACTTACATCCTATGGATTTCCTATCTTATTGCAAATCACATAGCTCCCATATACCGTTTCGCTTGATAGAGTCCAACTCATCCCTCATGTCGGTCGTCCATGATTCTGACTCAGACAAAGACATAGCTTCATCAAAAGATATGGGATCTGTACAATCCACGATGTCCTCATTTACGGTGTAACACGATGCCTCGCATCCACAGAAATGGTAACCTTCCATCTATGTGGGCTGTGTTCTGGATCGCTTGTTGTCGATTATACTTGTGGGTTATGTGGGTCCACCTACTTCCTTTAAAAGATCATCATATTCTATAAGTTCATTCTCTATATTTAGATTATCGATATCATCCCAAGTTCTTGTCTAATGCTCAAGTCATCTTCATTGTCTTGTAGGACAATAAGAGGATCTGATTCTTCTACTTTATGTTCCTTTTCTTGATGATTTTCAAGGAAAGTTGCATCACGTATTTCAATTAGACCTTTAGATTCATAGAAGAACATATATCCTTTATAATTCTCACTACATCCAATAAATCTATACTTTAATGTCATGAAGTATAGCTTGTCCCTAAGCTGACAGGTACCAGAACATGTGCAACCAATTCCCATTTTCGGAGATGGCCCAACTCAGGATTTCTTCCATTCCATATTTCATATGACGTTGATTTATGGACTTGGTGGGAAACATGTTTTATATGTAGTTCCCAGTCAACACTGCTTCTTCTCATAATTTCTTAGAGAGTTCTGAGTGTGACAATATACACCTTATTGCATTCGTAAAGTTTCGATTCTTTCTTTCCGCTACACCATTCTGTTGTGGTGTGTACATTGTAGTCCTCCTAAGGGTGTCTGTCTAAATGCAGTAATCCTTAAACTCCTTTGAGGTATATTCCCCACATCTATGTGTCCTAAAGGTCTTGATTAGTTTCCCAATCTTGTCTCTCTTTCATCTTATATCTCTTAAGTGTTTCAAGTTCTTCCAACTTTCTTCCTAAGTGATAGACATAGGAAAACTTTGAGTAATCATCAATGAATGTTATAAAGTATTCTTTATTTCTACAGTTGACGCTTAGTGGTCCACATATGTCTGAATGGATAAAATCCAATAACTCTGTTGACCGAATTCCGATTGAGATTGATCTTCTCGTCATTTTATCAATTAGACAATGTTCGCAGGGGAATGTCCTTCCACCCATGATCTTAGGCAACAGATTTGCCTTCATCATTTGATTCATCTTAAAATTTCCTGGATGACCCAGTCTCATGTGCCACAAGTAATAATCAGACAAACAACATAAGGAATACTCAGAAGAGACATTCATTAATTCACTAGAGTTTATTATAGGAAGGCAGAACTGGTCATGCTCGAGAACACACTTTCCCATCATATATACCTTCTTATTCTTGCCTATAGATACACACTTATAATAAAACCAGACTTTGAAATCCTTCTTGAGCAGCACTGGAAAAGAGATCAAGTTCCGGCGTATCCCTGGGGCATATAGTACACATTTAATACTATAACGCTATCCCCCAGGTCAAGTTTGTATGTCCCAATACCTTCAACGTCTAGGTTGATGTTGTTCCCCATGAAGATCCCTTGTTCGCCTTTGCTCAGATCCTTGAAGTCACCATGACCTAATTCGTCTTCATGATGTGTATGGTTGCTCCAGAGTCGATCCATCATCAGTCACTGTCCGTGACGAGGAAGTCGCATTCCACGACAGTTGTGAATTCTACTTTTTTCTTACCTTTATTTTCAGGCATTTTATAATTTCATGGCTTCTTCATGTCGGGACAATTGAACTTGAAATGATCATATTTACCGCAACCATAACATTAGCCACGTGGGGTATTTCTCATTTTTTCTTTGAAATTCGCTTTGGAGGGTAATAGTCTTTTCTTCACGTATATGGCATTTGCTTCTTCTTCTTCTTCTTCCTCGACCTCAAAGATCGCAGTATTCAATCTTTGCTTTGAGAGGTCCTGCTCAATTTACAGCCGTGCAGGTAGGACCGTCACAGACAGAATATTATCATTCATCCTCGAAGATTCGGCAATCATATTGAATGACGGTGGGAGACTTTCTAGTATGGTTGTGATATGCATCCTCTCCGGAATTATGCAATCAGCAGTCATTAGATCCTTGGCCATCACGATCATCTCGTTCACGTGCACGAGGACACTTTCAGATTCCTTCATTCTACACGAGTTGTACTGTGTAGAAGTTGGATGCTGACTTCCGACTTGAAGTGATAATTCTCCTTAACCGTGATCCAGAGCTCGTAAGTTGATTCGCATATCTCAAAGACTCCAATCAGGTTCAAATCCATGTAGGTTAGCATGAAGCTTCTAGCCCTATTATATATTTTCTCTCACTATTCGCGGGACCTAATTTATAAGGTTGTGCTGGTTTTGTCTATGATGGAGTGTATGCTATCGTGCAATATGTCATAGTAGATTTTTCTATTCCACAATTCATAATTAGTACTGTTAAGGTACTCAATTTTCCCCACTTCAATGACAATTGTTTTGCTTGTCATTTTTGTTGATCTAATGTATGAGAATGTGCAATTTACCAAGAAGAAGCAAACATAAGAGGTTTTGATGCGTTGGCTATAGACGAAAGAGCAACTTTAATAAAGGTACTTGGTTATTATGAAAGAAAAAACTTAATGACAATTTAGAGGAATGGCTTGCAAAATAACTTTAATAAAAAATGTTAGAAAAAAACTTAATGCAAAACAAAACAACGAACAATATGGTTGAAAGTGGGTTAATTAATCAAATAAAAAAAATAATCCAATGGGAAACTTTATCTAAAAAAACTCAATTAAAACCTCGATTTAACGTGTAGTATATTTTACCCAAAAAAAATAAGATTTATAAAAACTTTGGTAAGATTCAATTAATAACGTTAATAGAACAAGAGATGGCTATTTGACAATGATTCAGCAAAGTATCGATGAGAAGAAGGTTAGCGCCAGCGGGAAATATATATTATACCATTATATCATCTAAAAATATATGTTATACCATTATATCATCTAAAAATCATAAAATACTCAACTTCTACTTCCTATTCCAAACTTCTATACAATCACATCACAACAACTACCCACTTTTTCAAATTTCAATACAATCATATCATAATAACTACCAACTTTTTCAAATTTCAATACAATCCCATCACCCAAACCCACACAATCCTTAACCCACCAACCAAACACACTACCAAAAAAATGGGTTATCCACCCCTGGATAACCCGCCAACCGAACACCACCTTAGGGTGCGTTTGGTTCGTGGGTTATCCAGGGGTGGATAACCCGGTTTTGTGTTTGTGTGTTTGGTTGGTGGGTTAAGGGTTGGTAAGGTTTGTGTGATGTGATTGTATTGAAATTTGAAAAAGTTGATAGTTATTATGATATGATTGTATTGAAATTTGAAATAGTGGGTGCTTGTTGTGATGTGATTGTATTGAAATTTGGAATAGTGAGTAGAAGTTGAGTATTTTATGATTTTTAGATGATATGATGGTATAATATATAAATTTTTTGATGAAAAGATGGTGGACCCCACAAGTGGGTTAGAAATATGGATTTTGGGATTAACCCACCCAAAGTGGGGGGTAACCCCCCAAACGAACACACCCTTACAGGTGTAATCTTCCTCTACAAGGTCAGCTTTCAATAAAAACGTAAAAAAAGGAGCCCAACATTATAATTGGACCAGCAGTAAATCAAAGAGTTTCAATGTAGAAAACCGTGAATACCAGAAAGAATAAAAAATGAATCTTGATCTATTTAATAAAGTAACTAGAAGTTGACCCGTGCGTTGCACGGGTATGGAAGTGTGTGTATGTCCAATTATTCTACCAAGTAATAGGGTATAAGTAGATCATCTTCTTTATGAGAAAATAATACCACTCAAAGACAGATTATCTTGTACACAATGTATCAGTAATGTAACTATTAATAGGCAACAATATGAAAGAATAAGATCGTAGTAGTTGGGCTTAAATAGTGCAATTACTGTATTACGTATTTCAAGCACATGAGTTGGAATGTCATGACTTTTTCTATTAGCAGTTTCATGACTTTTTCTATTAGCAGTTGAAGTGAAATTTAAAAATATAAACCACGTAGAGAGTAGGATGAGTTATTCCTTAATTTGGAGTTTAAATAAACTTATTTATTTATTTAGCATCCCCAAGATGGGAGTATATGCACGAAGCACTTGGTCTTTTGTCACTCCTGCCCTTAGCTTTTGTAGGAATCCACCCTTCTCCCCCTCCTACCCCCATGCAACGCCTCTCTACCATCTTTGAAGCTGGCCTCGCCGGCTTCTCTCCTGCTTCCTGAGATCCGCGTTGATCACTCCGGGCGGAGATCGTTTCCGTCTTTGCCGAGGAGGAGGACTGCACCAACATCGAACTGGATGACGATGATGACCTGGACGTCCTTAAGGAACACGTCACCGTATCGGTGAGCAGCTGCTCAGCGTGATCAGGATGACTCATCCTCCTCTTCCTCGTCCATCTCCACCTCTTCATCCGCCTCTTCCTCTTCTGGAAGAAGTGTCGTGACACAATCCAAGCGCCTACATCCCGAGTTCTGTCGACATCGTACACTTCACCGTAACCAACCAACAGTTTCCTTTGCCGCCGCTTGTGCATCAGGCCCGTGGCTCGATGACACCACCGGGGCGAGGTCGTCCACCAACTTTCCTCTGTGGTAGTGCAATTTCCATTTCTTTGCCATTACATTTTCAGATGTTTCACCCCATTTCCACGAACCCACTGCCATTCACGATCCTCCTGCCATCATCCCTTCCCAACCTGGTAACATACTCTATGACATATCCCTCAATTTCTCCGAATCGATGCGCCTTTATTTTCTCGGTATTGATGCGTTTATCTTCGACAACACAATCGATCTTAGCAGCCTTCTAGATTTTATACAAATCTATTTCCTATATCTACCTTCATTTCCTCATGCACCCATATTATAGGTTACTAACTGAATGATGACTTGAAGCAGCTTCTGGCATCGATTTGAAAAGAATGGTTGTAATGTCTAAACTATGGAATGAAATTATTAGTAAATCTCTGTACACTTGAGTCGTTCTGAACTCAAGGATTCGAAGCCCACAGTCCTGGCCCGCATCTGCAAAGTTATTTGCATCATCCGCTGGATCACCTTCATCATCAGAAACCGAAGTATTAACGTCATCATTGATGGCAGTCGAGTTCTTTGGTCTCAAAAAAAATCTATGCCACGTTGGGGTCAGATATGGGGAGAAAGAGGTCGTGACGACGAGTAAGATCGCGGTGGTGAATCTCGTGGGTGAAGAGGAGGCAGATGAGGTGCAACCCGACACCGTTCACGATCTCCGAGAAGGCGTTGCTCTAGAATGCTGCAGCGTCGTGATCAGCAACGATGTCGTCGAAGACGAGCCTACCACGCATGTCTTCTGGAGGAGGAGACCCCAGCGGACGACGAAGCAGAGGAGACAAACACATCACTCTTCATGATCTCCGAGACGGCAGCCAGCGGTGATGCTGCCAAACACGAGGCCGACACGTTCGTCTTCTAGAGGAGACCCTCAAGGCCGAAGAGGCGGAGGAGCTGCTGTTGATGGTAAAGTGAGAGGAGATATGTCGATCGTAGGCGTCGAATAGGGCGGAGGTGGATTTGGCATCGGTTGGCGGCATGAGTTGGGGAGGGGGAGGAGGCGAGGGCTATCTGGATAATCTTGTGTGATGGGTAATTACTTGAATTCTGGAAGGGTAGAACCATAGTAATACTTGAAGATGAAAGGGTAAAAACGGAATTGTCTGCGAAAAAATTAATGCCGTCACGTGAGTTGACGAGCTTTAATATATGTATAGATAGATAGATAGATAGACTGGTGAAGTGATTTCAATAAAAAAAACACAGCTGGCAATTTAGGGTTAAAAAAAGGAAAGCTTGCTTTTCATGGTAAGAAAAAAAACTTACTCAGTCTGTGCCCAAGGGTATGTGAGGAAGAAGTACCCTTGTGAATAGTAACTAGGGTTGGGCCAACCCTGCCCAACCCAGCAACCAAACAAGCCCTAAGGGCCCCCGATGCCGAGTGGTGGTTGGGAGCGGTCCCTAAACATGCATGTACATTGTATCGGGCACTTCTCAAAAGGCTGTCCACTATGGATAGACTCGCTGATCACGGGATGAATCTTCCAGGTGTTTGCTACATCTGCCATGCTGAATCCGAGTCCAAAGATCACATCTTCTTCCAATGTACCTTTGCGGGAGCCACCTGGGGATTGGTTATTGCAGGTCTCGATCTCCCCCAGCCTCCCTCTTGCTGCCTCAACAATCTTACTGTGTGGATTTGTCTTCTCCCCTCCAACAACATCCGTAGGAAGGGAAGCATGGCGTTGGCTGCCACTGTTTGGGAGCTATGGCACGAAAGGAATAACAGATGGAACTCTGTCTGCCACTCTTCTCCTCAGGCCCTCGCCAACTCAATCATCTCAGCTGTGAGGTCTGTCGGTTGTGTTGGGCGTGCAATGTAATCGGCCAATCCCAGTAGATGGATCCTTTTGTGTAATTCACTTCAACCCCAGCCAAGGACTGCTACAATTTCTGATCCTCACCCTGTCTGTAGCAGTGGCGGGATCACATAAATTTTTTGATATTTTTTGTTTTTCACCTTCTGGGGTATACCCTCTTGTAACCTTTTGATTTTGGTTTACTGAAATACAAATGGAAAACTTACCTATCAAAAAAAACTTACTCAGAAGTTGAACGTGTGATTAAAAAAACGCAGCTGGTAATTTAGGGATAAAAAAAACTTGCTTTCCACGCACTCTGCAAAATATGACAAAAAGGAAAAAAGGATATGTAGTTTTGATTAAGGTTCCTCCTAAGAGTTTTCAAAGAAAGACCTGAGGAGCGGTGGTAGTTGAGGTAGACGAACGAGCAGCGTCGGCATGGACGGAGACTTTGATCCGGTTCGGATCGCGGACGTAGAGCTCTGATATCAGTCATGCACCGATGTATGTCGTCTTCGATCTTTGATCTTGAATGAGAGAGAGAGAGATGGTGGGATAGATATGGGAGAGGGCTTCATATGACAAGGTGGTTCTTCGTGAGACCCTTCCAGTGGAGGTTGATAATTATAGGGACAGGAATGTCCCCTCGCCAGGTCTACCCTCTCCCCACGCTCACGGTTTGGGTCCTCCGTGAGACCCGGTCTTCGCAACCATCGGTCGTGCAACCGCCGCCGACGTTTCTTGACCATGCGGTTATTGGACCCATTCTTCAAAAATATGTATAAAACAAAATAATTGAATTCAAAAAATAAAATATTAAATACCCAAATTAGTCGGATTCAGTTTAAGGGAATCATATATTATAGATAATCAACCAGATATAAATCCAAATCAGATTACAAGTTTTCAATGGAGAAATCGTAAGGATTGTCCCTTGGAGATGATATTGTGTGTTGGGTCTGACAATTCGCTATCAAGTTATGATGATAAACACGATCGATGTTGGCTCACTATAATGAGATCATCCTCGAAAACACCTTACAAAACAACAACCGAGAGAGGAATCAAGAATGTTCGGGATATATGACGTGGTCCTCAAGCTCCAATTAATCTACTTTTGCTACAAGAGCTTACATCGTTAACTCGTATATAAGTATATCATAAGTTTAGAAGCATCAATCCCACTTGATGCTAATTAAATTCTACATTTAACATAGGAGAAAAGTAAAATTTATTTATCATTTTTGTTCAATTAATTTGAGAGATAAATAAGTGATGACTTTTACTGTAGTTAGAAATATAATGAATAATGTAATCACGATGCATTCACTAATCCTTAAGTAGCTTATACAGAAATAAATGTACGCGTGCATGTGCGCACGTGCATGTACTTTGTGATGTGCGAATGCACGTGCGGAAGTTCTAGTGTGCGCGTGCGCACGTGTATGGGAGTGCATGTACACGGGCATGCGAATATTTAGTAATAAATCTGCTAATGATTGGATTACATATATTTGCTGATTATTATCCTTATTAAGCAAACTAATTATTACATTCCATTGACACCCTCATGAATTAAAGAGATGTTTACACCGTTACCCCTGAACTTTTGTCCAATTACTTTGACATATGCAATCTCAATCCATTAAACACATGTTGTTGTCCAAGTTGTGATGCAAGTGTTAGTAAGATTACAGCGTCTTAATGTAATTTGTAAGGATCAATGTGTAGTTAATAAGATTACAGAGGTTATGGCGTGATTGAAGAAAATTTCCCACGGCCACTCCCTATAAATATCTCTGGCTAGTTAGCACAATCATCTATAAGAGGAGATGGCGACTCTACAATCGCTCGCTGCGGTCGTCCTTCTAGCATGTGTCGCCGCAGCGGCAACCGTTGCGACGGCATGGGACCAAAAGTGCTACAATACCGTGTCACGTATTAGGATTAGAGTAAAATTAGGATTAGGAATCATATTGGGATTGGACTCCTGATCCTAATAGTTGTTGAGTTTTATTCTATTTATAGTCCTATCGAGAATATGACTATGGAGTTGTAATTGAACTTATAAATAGAGATGGTGTGGGAGGCATTGCCTCCTCACCGCCACAAGAACAATGTATTGTTTGGTTGCTGGGTTGGACTGGGTTGGGTTGGGCTGGGTTAGGGTGGGTAAATAGTAATATGTGAGGAGGAAGTACCCTTGTGAATAGTAACCAGGGTTGGGCCAACCCTGCCCAACCCTGCAACCAAACTGGCCCCTAGAGAGAATGGGGGAGAGTGAGAGAAGAGAGGAAGAGAGTGAGGGAATGGAGAGAGTTGTACTCATTCTTCTTTTAGTGATCTTTTTTCTCTGGTGATCGTGAGAGGTGGCCGACTACCATTATACATGGTTGTTCTTTTCTTCACGTGTTTCAGTGATGGTGGTCATTTGTGTATCTGCTTCCGTATTCGGAGAGGTTCGTATCGCCAACAACCAGTATCTGAGAGGAGACGATACTGATGGGTCGTGTTCCCAACATCACGATATGAAAGGAGGAGGTGGACGACGATATCAGTTCAGGAGTACCAGACCAGATCGTGCAATGTTGTGCTCTCATCAGTGCACTGTCGAAGCAGTTCGGGCGTGACTCGGTGCAGGGACGGAGACAAGTGAGGCGGGAGGGGGCTGGGCCCCCCGTCTCCCAATTAAATCTGTATATATATTATATTATTATAATAGAATATAATTTATATGTGATATAATTAACTATGAAAAATAATATGCTGTATATAATGGCCCCCCATCATTCATTTACAAGTAGTATGGATATATTAATACATTTGTATCTGATGGACATCGTATCAATATCTGACATACGTAGCCGCATCTGTTTTCAAATGGATAAAAATATCGATATCACATTCATATCAACAAAAATCTATATCTAAATTGATATATAAGGGCTTAATGGGGATGCCCTTGCATCATTTTTTGTTATTTTTTGTTTTTTTAAATATCATCATGTATTTTCATCATTATTTCTCTTTAATATGTCATTCAAATTTCGTCAGAAACGGAGACTCATATGTCCTCCGTTTAGAACAGGTCAATTACAGTAATTCTAAGACCGTTAAAATTACATGTTCTAGATGGAGGCATAAGAGTCTTTGTTTCTGGCAAAATTTAAATGACATATTGGAGGGATATGGTGATGAAAATACATGACGGTATTTTCAAAAAAAACAAAAAATTTCATCGAAAAATGGCACGGGGGCAGCCGGTTAACTACCCAAGGGGGCAGCCCCATTAAACCCTATATATAGTTGTATATTTATTTATAACTTTATATAACATAATTGCATGCCTTCTTTTATCATATTTGGTATAATTGTTAAAATATAAGCACATTTAGTATATTTATATGGCTATATGGGGCTGCCCCCGTCCCATTATTCATCAAATTTTTTACTTATTTTGAAAAATATTGCCATGTATATTTATCCATTTATCCCTACTCTATGTCATTCGAATTTCGTCAGAAACAGAGACTCCTATGCCCTCCTTATAGAACAGGTACGATTATAGCAGTTCTAAGATCGTTAAAAGTACATGTTCTAGATGGAGGGCATATGAGTCTATGTTTCTGACGAAATTCAAGTGATATGTAGAAGAGATATAGGGTCAGTTTGGTTGGTGGTGTACATCGGGTTGGACTGGTGTACCCCTCCTTCCAACCCTCCTAATCCTCCACTCAGTTTACTATTCACAAGGGTCACCCAACCCGGTTACCAAGGCAAGCAAGCGCAACCTTCCAACTAGTATATAGACCTCATCATCTGTTGCAATGGACTTGTCTAGGGATGAATATACATGACGATATATTTCAAAAAAAAATAAAAAAGTTTACGGAAAATGGGGTGAGGGCAGCCATGTTCGCTACCTCGAGGGGGCAACCCCATTTTTTCCTATTTGTATTATTTATATTCCATCCAATACATGTATATTTAAGCCAATATATACAGTATTTATGATGTTATTCTTATGCGAGCGGTAATATTGACATCTATCTTTTACGTATATTGTAACATGCTTTTCTTCTGTCAATCTATATATGCATCGCATTCGTATTTAAAAACAGATAAGGATATGGGAATACCTATATCCATATCTGTATCCATCTAATGACATCCATAATCCCTCCCATCTCCCAATAAAAAATCAATAATTTGATATGAATGCAATAATGGTATAACTTAACATCGTGTTAATGAAAGTGTATTTTAATTTGAAGAATTTTGTAAGGATCTTTTTTCAATACAATATTTGTTGGGATATTTATGTGAAATTATAAGTTTACAATGATATATTTGTGAAATACACTTATAAACACATTTTAATAATTACAATGATTTTTTTTTGAAAAAAGGTTCAAAGTTCATTCATCATTGATCATAAAAGATACAAAAAATAGGCCATAGATAAAGTTGTCTGATCAGTCCGCACAGATGCGGAGTAAAAAATCTGAGGATCCACGACCATACCTCAGAACACGTTGATGGATAAAAACTAGTCAAGTTAAATAGTTCATGAAACCTTAAAAAATAAGACTTTTCTCTCAAAAGGACCTCAGGAATGCTTGTTAAACCGACCCACTTGGCGTAGTTACCGTTGAAGCCTGCTTTGAGGTCCTCAGGATCGTAAAATAGTAAGAAAGATAAATTATATATAATCTCTATAATTTGACCCTCCAAGTAGAAATTCCTGGCTTCGTCCCTAACTCGATGACTCTCGCCATCTTCTCGCACCTTCCGATCGTCGGTAAGAGCCCGCACATCTTCGATGATTACTACCGCGACCGGCTCACGACACCACCCATCTCTCCCTGATGTGAGCAGGGGGCTTGGGGCCAGTGTAATAAAATCTTCAATGTGAAGAGTTTGAATATGGTCATTGAAACGGGATCCGTTTGTTTTGGCCTTTACTAGTAATCGAGTACGCTTCCTAAGATCTTGTCTAATTGCACTATAACCCCTAGGGTTCGTTTGATTGTAGGGTTAGGCAGGGTTGGGTTGGGGTACCCGGGGTACCCCTCCTTCCAACCCTCCCAATCCTCCTAACAGTTTACTATTCACAGGGTATCCCAACCCAATTTAATCCTGCCTAACCCTGCAAACAAACAAACCCCTAAAATAGTAAAATTTGAACAATAAATTACTCGCTTCATAAGAAAGTTTTCCCTATAAGAATGAACATTCGACGGTCAAAATACGGTCTCATGGTAACATTGCGTTCTTAAACATAACAAAAACAAAACGTATGAATCGGGAAAAAACACGTTTGCATCACTTAGATAACCCGTTGTCGAGGCTGATAAGAATGGCAAGAGGATCGTCTCTTGTGACGCAGGGGATCCGTCGGATGGAAGATGGATGATCCTGATAGGGGGTAGGACCGTCCATCTCTCATCCGACGGATCCCCTGTGTCACAGTAGGGGATATCACAGCAGAGGATCCGCCCCCATAAGAATGAGTATGGTCTGGTAAGATCGAGAGGATCCTTTGAGGTGTTGTAAATGTCCCTCGAAAAATTTGGGATTTTGATTTTTAAAATCCAACCTTGGACTACATCTTCGACTAATGTACCACAAATCCTCCAAATTTCGCTCAAATATGAGATCATTTGCTATTTTATCTTGATGATCAAAAATCTGATCAACATTCAAGCAACTTAAATCACATTTAAAACAGATTCAAACTTTTGATCATCAAGATAAAATTGCAAATGACCTTGGATTTCAGTGAAATTTGGAGAATATGTGGAACATTAGTCGAAGATATAAACCATAAGGTTGGATTTTCGAAATCATAATTGCAACCTCTGTTGTAATGGGTATTTCAGCATAGGATCATCTTCCCTGGTAAGGATGTGCCTCTCATTGTCCACAGCAAGGGTGTAGAAGTCGGTAATCATGCTCAGTCAACCAGGTCAATGATTAAAGATTAATCGACAATTGGACAAGTAATCGGATTTAGTTAGGTTTTAACTATTTTAAATATATAAAACAATTTTATAAGTATATTCTTGTAAATTTTCATAAATTTTTAAATTTGTATTTTAAACTAATGAAATAAACAATAAAACATTAGATAAATTAGAATAAGTTTTCTTTTAAAAAATGAAAAAAGGTACCTCCAAACGCAAAAATCTCCCGATTAATCAGATCGAGTAGTCAATCAATCGACTATTGATCGATTAATCAATAATCAATCGACCAAGCCATCAACTCAATTAGCTAGACAGACTAATCAGATTAGTCGGATGACTTTTACAACACAGCAGGTTCACGATTCATTTCATTGTAGCACCTAAACCACCTAGTTTATTTACCAAACAATCTCGTTCATGTAGTGTTCAATGGATGGTTAGGATCGACAAATTACCTGTTGTCATGAACCCATATTCTTGCGTTCGTGTGTGTGCGCACCCACGTATTTGTGTGCTCCACCCATATAGATGGATATTTAAACGAATGCGAGTGGATCGTCTCTTGTAGCGTCCCATGCTGTAAAGCAGGAGATGTGTCGAATAGGAAATAGACGACCCAGATAGAGGGATGACTATCCAAGTCATCCATTCCCCATCAGACACATCCCTTGCATTACAGCAGTATCCATGAAAAAAATTAGTATCTTGATTAGGGATGCAGACGGATACGGATATATCCGTATTCGATCTGTCACCGTATCCGTTTTATATAGATTTTGACATCCGTATCCATATCCGTTCTAAAATGGATACGGATATGGATATCATTTTGATATCCGCTAACATCCGTATTTGTATCTGTATATCCATTTTTGTATATAAATATATTCATAGATTTATTTTTAACCCTATATAAAATAACTCTCTACCTTCTTTTTATCATTTTTTTATATAATTTTTATGATACAAACACATTTAGTAAATTAATATCCCCTATTTTCCATTCAATTCGTATATATTTAAGTCGATTCTATAGAGTATTTCTAACATTACTCGTGTGCGATCAGTATCCGTTTTACATCCGTATCCGTTTTTTAAGGATATGGTAAGATAGTTTTAATATCCGTTAATATCCGTATCCACATCCGTATTCGTATTAGAAAGCGGATAAGGATATGGTAATACCTATATCCGTATCCGTATCTGACCTCTTGCATCCCTAGATCCATTGTTGTCCTAAAGAACCATGTCAACACAAATTTTAACATGCATGTTCATATGTGAAGGTATTATGATATATATCCATTTGCATTCTATACAACAAACACATGTGTATTGTTCAAGTGTATCTACATACCATATACCTACGAGCAAAAATACATTTGCTTCATAATACCAAAATATACGAAATTATAAGTACGTCCAAATCCACATTGAGAAATAGAGAGATCGTAATGTACACAAATAGACAAAGACCATAATGACCTCCAAATTCACATAAATCGCATTTTCGTCCGTTTGAGAGAGAGAGAGAGCTCAAACCCTAAATCGTCAAGACCGCTGAGCCTCAGCCCCGAGGATTCCGTTCACGACGGAAACCCCAACGACGACACCCACGGCCTCCGCCGCCGCAACTACCGCCGCCTGCGCCGCGCCGCCCGACCCCAAAATCTCCTCCTCCACAGCCACGACCTCCCTCTCCGCCTCCACCACCTCCCGTTCAGCGGCAGCGATGCCCTTTTCGACGGCGCGTTCGCCCTCGCGGACGGCTTCCACAGCCTCCTCCTCGATCCGCTCAAGCTTCTTTCGAATGCCAAATAGGGGAACGTCGACGGCGGAAGCGGCAAGAGGAGCAGCGAAAGGGGCGGCAAGGAGGATGAGGGCCGCGCGGCGGCGGGAGGGGAGGGCGGTCGGTGGTATGCGGATGGTCGGGGTTTCGCATCTGTAGGTGGCGGAAGCGGTGGCGGGGAGGCGGAGGAGTGCGGTGGCTGACGACGCCATGAGAGAGAGCGCGCGCGTGTGGGGAGAGAGAAGAGAGAAGGGATGCCAATTTGAAGGGTAAGGATTCAGATTGGTTTGGCTGTGGAGTGTGAGGTTGAGGTTTACTCCGGAGATTTTGTGTGGGGGAGAAGGGGATGTGGACAATCATTGTACCTAAATTAAAAAAAAAAAGAAAAAAAAGAGCTATGATACCCATATAATATGTATAGGGCTACAGGAATGGTCTTATAAGAGTAAAAAATTGTGAGAGTATCATAGCAATGAGTTTGGATAACTAGATTCTTTTTATTTCTCTCCTCCAATCAATCAACATAATTGAATAGTTCAGATTCACTGCTCTCATGTTCTCACAGTTTTTTACTCTCATAGGATCAACCTTAAGGTTGGACATCGGGTCGGGTCGAGTCGTATTTAAGTTGGCCTGATCCAAACCCATTTAAGTATATGGGCTAATGGATGGGCCTAGGCCCATTTTATTTTCAAATTATATGCCTAATCCCAAACTCATGTCAAACAAAATAGATCGGATTCAAGTCGGTCCAATTTAACACCTATACACCAATATCATGTGTTCAGTTCTTTTTGCATTTATCTGTTGTTTCTTATACATGTGTACGTGTTTAATACTTTAAGTACGCCAACTAATTCGTGATTCTGAGATTAGTTGAATGTTGGAAATAGAAATGTGGTAAAAGTATATTATGACTTAAATCATCATTCAATTTACCATTATATATTCCATTGTAGATGTAGGTACTATGACCCAATACATATGGGTTATTTACAGTTGTACATGGTCTAACACTTAAGGATGCAGATTCCATTCTTGCATATTAATGTGATAATGTCCTCAATCCATGCTAAAAAATATGATTATTAATGGGTCTAAGTATTTATTCTAAGCTTGAAATAAGGATATGAAAGTTAGAACATGGTATTTGGAGCAAACATCAATATATTGGATATAATTATATCGTATAGGTCGGGCTAACCAGCTTGCGGGTTTGGACCTTCTTAGGTCCAAACCCGGCCCGATAATCTATCTGGGCTCATTTTGAGGCCCATAGCCCGCCTACTAAATTTCGAGTTCGAGTTCGGATCGGATTATGCAGGTCATGTTTTGGATCGGTCGGATCGAACCAGCCCAATGCCCAACCCTAATCAGCCCTCATGAGGGTAAAATAGAGCTAAAAGAGCCTAAAACACATATATAATATAGAGGTAAAATGGACCTACCCAAGGCAGAAGTCAACTTGGCAACTCCTATCATTATTTTTTTATATTTCCGTGGTATTGTTCAATAATATTTGGAGGAGTTTAGATCATTATATTACAACATGATCTCAACTAAAGTTTGATTTAATCCAAAACTCTTATCACATCCATCAAAGCTATCAAATTTTAGTGGTATCAGAATTGCAAAGATTGATCCCTTCTGGATTTTTTTGTGTAAGTGTATATGCGTGTATGTGTGTGTGTGTGTGCATGTATGAGTATAGAAATCCTCCCTTTCCTCCCGAGGGAAGAAGACCCCACTTCTCATGTGCCTAGAATTTATTGCATATATCACATACAAAGGAAGCGAGGTCAAGACATATTGGATGGTGACGTTGACGGAGCAAGCCTTCTTATTTTCCGCTTTCTTTGGACTGGGATTCAAGACCTCTGATCTCGCAAAGGAAAATGTACACATGTGCACATACAATTGTGTGTTCCCATTGTTAAAGATTTACATTTTTCAATTAAAATATAAATCAAATCTGATGATCTTGATTCATACCGAAAAAGATGGTACTAAAATTTCCCACCATTTGGAATTCCGTAACTCATTCATCTAAGTGATGCGGGGTTAGTTTCATAGGAACCACATATTGTTTATTAATGTATGATAATGTGAATGAAAAAATATATACATATATTCATAGCCGATCTGCTACCATATTTCTTTTATACATATTTTTGGCATTTTTATTCATATTCTTTTTAAAATGGATGTGGATATGGATACATTTTGGCATTCATTAAGATTTGTACTCGTATATCCACTTTCGTACATAACTATATAGTTACATTTTTATAATTGTGAGTAATAACATTTTGTGATCATATTCACTATTGTTGATATAATTGTTATAAAATAAGTATATTTTGTATATCTATTTTATGTGTACACTATTTTAAAAAGGTATATTTTGGTTAATCTATTAAATATTATTATTATTAATATCTAATTCGTATTTGTTTTATAGGGTAACACATTTCATTTCCATCAATATTTTTATCAGTATTATATTTTAAATGAATAAAGATATGATTATACCACCTATATTTCTAACTTTCACATTTAAAATAACGTGGGCAAACAAAGTTACGTGCGTCCTTGCATGTGTGCTTAAGGGCCCGTTTGGTTACTGGGGTACCCCGATGTACCCCGGTGTATCCCCCTTCAATCTTGGGATGGAAATCTATCACAAATCAAAGCCATATCACATCACATTCCTTATTCCAACCCCCTCACAGCCATATTCACAAGTGGATAACCCAACCCACCCCATCTCATTAACCAAACATGCCCTAAGGGTCTGTTTGGTTGTTGGGTTGGATTGAGTTGGATTGGGTTGGGTTACCCCTGTGAATAGTAAACTGTGAGGAGGATTGGGAGGGTTGGAAGGAAGGGTACACCGATTTACCCCAACCCAACCCACCAACCAAACAGGCCCTAAGGGTTGCTGTGCCCTTGCGGCCACCGTTTGGGAGATTTGGAACGAACGAAACAGCCGTTGGAACTCTGGGCGCAGCTCTAATGCGGAAATGCTGGCAAGGAATATAATCTCCACCGTGAGGATTTCACTGACATTTTGACTGGATTTTGTCCCACATTTTTTGTGTTTTACACGAAACTGCTGTGCTTTGCAAAGGTTAAATATTTGGTGCTCTCCCTACAGCCCTGTTGGCTGTGGAGGCCTTCAATTTTTGATTAGCTACACACTGGGAAGTGTTCCTCTTGTAATTTTTGTTTAGTATACTGGAATACAAAGTACTCATTACCTATTAAAAAACATGCCCTAAGGGCCTGTTTGGTTGTTGGGTAGGACTGGGTTGGGTTGGATTGGGGTACCCCTGTGAATAGTAAAATGTACCCCTGTGAATAGTAAACTGTGAGGAGGATTGAGAGGGTTGGAAGGAGGGGTTACACCGGTGTACCCCAACCCAACCTAGTCCAACCCAACAACCAAACAGGGTGAGTGTGCCTAGGGGCGTGTGTGCATGTGGGCTTAGGTATGTCTGCGGACGGAAGCATGCCGGGGTATCTATGCATGCATATGTACCTAGATGCATGCATCCAAGCCCATACATGTGCGTGTATTGTATCTATATGTATCCAACACGTTGTATGTATGAATAGGTATCTGTCTGTCTAAATTTCTAAATTTAGGTGTGCATGGGTATAGGGTGGAGTATTGGGCTCAAATCGGCCAAAAATAGGAAAGTACGGCTCGAGTTCGTCAATTTTCCGTTGGCCTCGGCTCGCTCAAGGCTCACTTTTTATCAAACCGAGGATCCAAACCCGACTCAAGGCCCGTGAGATCAGGCTCGGGTTCAGATCGGGATCAACTTGTACCAATTTTGGTTCCAAAAATTGCACTATAATTCCAATTTATTATTATGGGTATAATTCATCCATAACACATGAATATTGGATGTATTGTTATAATATACTATTAGTATTCATGGATGAAGGAAATATTGGATGTATTGTGAATATAGATCTGTGTCTCCTATTTGTTTCTAATATGATATTTTGAAATATGAGGGCCCAAGCCCAGCTCATTTGTAGTTCAGGTTCGGACCCAACCTGACCCGAGCATAATATTTTTGAAATAAGAGGACAAGAGCTTAGCCCATTAGTACATCAGGATCGGGTCGGGGCCGAACTTTTGCGGAACAGGACATGATCGGGTCCGAGCCAACCCGGCCCAATGCTCTACATGGGTGCACATGTGTGGGTCTCTTATTTCTATTTGGAATGCAGTTGGACACAAATATATCTGATTGCAAACATATTCGTATTAACTGGTTCTAGATTTTGCATATACATAAGAAGATAAAGGTATTAATTTATAATTTATAGATATAGATATTAGTCTAAGAATACCCAAGATAGATCTGAACGAAGACAACCACATAACCAACCCTACTTAATGTAGGAAAAGTCTTTGTTGTTAGTGGTGTTGAATATAGATATGTATATCATTTTTGTTTTATAAGACCTTGTATTTTTTTACAAATTCAGATATAGAAATTTGTACTAGACTATACATATACTGCATAAACATATATGTGAGTCTATAAAATATCCCCAAGGGCTCGATGGGTTGCTAGGTTACCTGAGATAACCTAACTTACAACCACTACTTGAAACCCCTGAGTTGGAATTAGTGGTAAGGATCCGATAATTTCTTTGTTATTCTATTTTTTATCCACTCTCAAATAAAGAAGTTAACATAAAAAATGTATTATAATCATAAAAGAATCAATATAACATATAATTACGGTGACATCATATCACATTTATTATTCCAACCTTTTTTAATCATCCAAGTAACTACTATTTGAAGATTACTAAAGCCCAACCATGTTACCAAAAAGGGCCCTAAGTGTGTTAAAGGTTACATATAATATATACTTTTTGGAGTTATTCTTAAATATAAGAAAAGACTATTTATCTTTATGCTACATAATAATTTGTTATACATGTTTTATTTAACACCGTACTTTACTTTAATTCGTTTTTTTCTATTGTATCTGCAGTTTATTCAATTTGGATTTATTCTACCATTAATTTAAACTTTAAAAAAAAATAGCAATCTTTCTCGCTGCAAATGTCCAAAGATATCTAATATCGATAAGATAAACCGTATTCACTTCATAAATATAAAGGGTAAAATGTGTATGCCACCCGCATTTTTTCACAAAATTTTTTTATTTTTTTTTTGAAATCTAAAACCGTGTAAATTCATTATTAAATCCCTATATTATGTCATTCAAATTTCATGCGAAACAGAGACTCGTACAACCTCCATCCAAATGGGGTCGATTTAAAAAATCCTGTTACCGTTAAAAAATGACTGTCTGGATGGAGGTCGTAGGAGTCTCTGTTTGACACGAAATTTTTATAACATAATATAGGGATATAGTGATGAATATTCACGGAAAAAATTTTCAAAAAAATTAAAAAAAATTGAAGAAAATAGGGCAAGGGAGCTAAGTTAGCTCCCTCTATGGGGCAGCCCCATTTTCCTCAAATATAAATATCCAGAACATTATATTATATTTCCTTATCAGTATACATAATTAAAAATACGATTTTTAACATCCACAAGATATCCATTTTTATATCGGTATATAGATCTCAGAGAGGATAGAGACATGACAACATCTACATACATATCTCCATCCCACGATAGCATTCAAGCATCTCATAGCATTCAAGAAATCGTGATTCAATTCTCACCAATGAGACGACAGAGGAGAATTTATGGTAAATACACAAGTGAACTCAATTACATGATCAATAAAAATAGGATTTTTTATCAGTTGTGACCTTTCGTGACATTGCAATTTCAGTTATGTCCAACTTCTTGTTATTCTATCACTAGTACCCCTCGGGTTAGTAACCATCCATAACCAACGCAAACGGATGTTAACTCTAAGGATACAAATGGAATTAAATTTAAAATAGAGGATTAAAAAGTCATCATCATCCTCTTCCTCATTCATCTTCTTCCTCTTCCTCCTCTCCAGCTCATCCCTCTTTGCCCCCGCTCCTCCGCCCCGAGCTCTCCTGCAACCTCCTCACCCCCCCCCCCACCCCCTGCTCCACCACACCTTCCCCTCTGCCACGTCCTCCTCACCCAGCCCGCACCCTCCTCCTCCGCCCTCATCCATCCACCCGCAACCTTCCCCTCCGCCCCATCCTCCTCACCCCGCCCACAGCCTCCTCTACTCCCATTCTCCTCCGCCCACAGCTCCTCTACTCCCATTCTCCTCCGCCCACAGCTTCCCCCTCTGTTGACCAGCACCTCAAGGGAGGGAATCTCTCTCGAGCGAAGCATGAACTACGGTATCAAAATCCATGTGATCCGAGGTCATATTGCGATAGGGATTTTTACACCTATAACTCTGAGTAATTTCGCAATTACATTCAAAAACTCATATAATCATGAATTACATGAGAAACCTTGAATAAATATTCCGTCCTACATACATAACCGTCCGTTATTTTAGCCAGTTAACTCAACCAGACCTAAAGTTAATCTAACCAATCTTGTATCAAACGGTTGTAATTAAAAGGAAAAAAAAGCAAAAAAAATCCGACGCCCTCCCCCAACACTCACCGCCTGCGGGAGCTCCTCCAACCCCCCTTCTTCTTGCAAGTGCTTCCCCTCCAACGCCACCACCTCCTCGTCTCTCCTCCCTCCGCTCCTCCTGTCGCCGCCACCACCTCCCTCTCTGCAACCCCCCTTCCTCCTGTAGGTCTCTTCCCACTACCCCGCACCTCCCCCTCTACTCTCCATCCCCGAGTTCGACTGCATCAGCAGTGGCCAAGCGGAAGCGAGCAACCCAAGAGGTATCTTGATCGCAGCTCCCTGTGCTTCCTCCTTGGCTTCCTCTTTTGCTGGATTTCACAAGCGACGCCGTTCAGGGTCATGTAGGAGGGATTTGCAAGGACTGTCGCATCAGATTCGGTCTCCTCGTCCGATCCGATGACGTTGAGCAGATCCCACGGGTTGTCGTCCAGGTCCAGAGCAGAGGAGTCCTGCGATGTTCCCCCGTTTGAGCCCGACGTGCTCCAGCTTTTCATTCCGTACAGACACTGCGGCGAGAACACCATCACCTTTTGCAAAGAGAACAGAACCCATGGGATTTACACAGGAAAGTGGGTAGGTATTTAAGATTCGTGAGATCTCTCCACCAACAAATGTCTCACCTGTTGGTGGTATTCATTAGATATGGCGAGATAGTGGATTTAGGGTGCCGGCTGGCGGCGAAGCTTCCACGTTGGCTACGGGAGGGGGTGGTCGACGGACACGACGGAGGTGGTCGATGGACGTGGCAGCAGCCACGTTGGAGGAGGCTGCAGGGGAAGGCTTCCAGGCAACTGGGGAAGGGGGGACTTCGAAACGGAACTTAACACAAGGTTATGTCATGTAAAGGTTAAGCATTACTCGGGATTTCTCATGTAATTCGCGATTATGCAGGGTTATGAATGTAATTGCGAAATTACTCAAGGTTATAGGTGAAAATCCCATTGTGATACCTATAAAGGAAATAGCGATACCAGTTTACTAGCAGAAGTGCGCATGTCTGTTTTTTCACACGGATTCCATCCTGTGGTCAAGCTTAGTATAAATGTCGAAAAAACAGACATGCACACTTCTACTAGTAAACTGAACACAAGATGGACACTAATCACAATATGACAAAATAATGTTCCTATTTAAAAGAGTGATTGAAATTCTATCTGAAATACACAACCTCATGGCGCCTCCGACTTCGACTTCCTCAGGATCACCTTTGATGAGCAGACAAAATCAGAAACCCTATTTCCTACTCCAAGCATAGATTTATAAGGATCAACACATTCTACATCCGCAAAACTGTTAGCATCGATTTCGCGTAGAGCGCGAAATAGGCCTAAACCACCCAACCATGATGCAAAAGCAAGAAACCTGACGACTCCGTGTCAGACGGCAACAAGCTTAGAATAGACGATTTAGCGTAAATAATTCAGCACAAACCCCAGTTCAAAACTACATCTGCTACTATACAGAACCTGTATGATTCGTGTGACCTCGATGCGAAATAATCCTATGAAAATCAACCAAACATCAGGAAAATTAACTGTGGAGGACCCCCTTTATCTTGGAAAAGTTCACAATAGAAACTTACCTGCCTAATACAAAACCCTGACCTGGAGTAACTTGCAGGCACCAGCATAAACAGTCCATTCCTATGGCAGATAACCAGGGGGATTTCTGCAGGAGGAATTGCACAAATTTCGCTCTGCGGATCGGATGTCAGATATGCAATGGATTAGAGGAACAAAATACAGGTAACTCACGACTTCAGATTACACGGATGCGCTCCATCAGTTGACACGGCAAATTTGCTGCTCACAATCCCTGAGAACTCTCGGTATTGAACATGATGTGGTAATAGGTCAATCAGGTGAAGGGCAGCTCCGTTGCGCTCTCCACAACCAAAATATAGCCACGTATATGATATCAAAACTTAGTAGTAACTGCCGTAGTATGCCTGACCAACTGGGGCCGGTTGTTGGGCGTAAGCAGGCGCAGGTTGAGCATAGCTTTGTGGTGGATAAGCCTGCAAGAAACGTGACATCATAGTAAATAATGGGACAAAAGAAGAGCTTTGCAGATTCTGTGATTTCGATATTTCTCCGACGAAAGAGATTCTTGCTGTTAAACATATATTCCATTGAATTGAAAGAGAAACAATATCCGGTTAACCAGTTAAACGGTAGAGAACATTCCAAGTTGTTTTCCAGTATAAAAGTCACTTCATAGGGATTGTCCAAAAAAAAGTAGAGTAAATTACACTCCCGTGAACTGTACATAGAATTTCAATGTCATCCGAATTTTAAAAAGTAACAATGTGGCACTTGATCTTTAAACTTGTTCTCAAATTTAATTTGAACTAATGTGATTTAAGTCTAGAAAAACAAAGCAAGCAGCTAAATTTTAGTAGTCAGGAACTTGATATAATTCCAAAAGATCGAGAACCAAATTGTTACTTTTTATAGTTCTAACTTCTAAGTACCATGTTGGGTGTATAGTTCTAAAACTTGTGTTAATTACTCAAAAAATCAAATTTCTAATTTCCAGTCGTCAATGACCGTAGAAACAGATTATCATTAAAACGATTTGATCACACCTTATTGGTTCCAGGGGAAGAAATATCGTGATATATCAGCAATATATTGGTATCGACATGGGACCAATATCGGTATCGATATGGTGATATATATATATATATATAATCTTTTCGGACCCTTCCTTCACAAAAGTGTGCTGACATGGGCGATATTTCGCCAATATATCGTCGAAATCATATCGACACCATATAGATATCAAGGTGGGAAATATCAAATCTCAAGAAAACAAATTATCATAGCTCTACGATAATTTGTTTTCTTGAGATTTGACATCTACAAAGCTTAATGAACATGAATACAAACAGAAGAGCTTCAACAGCCATAACAAGAGAATTACGACAAAGCACAGCGGATGAATCGTTGTAAAAAGTATAAAGAGAAAATTCCTAGTTTCCCTTGGAAGATGGCAACATAACATAATAAATGAATTGACCTTGGGATGTCAGCTTCGTAACAATCGTTTTTATTGGTCCTAAGTTAATTTGCCACTTATAAAAACCTAACGGACATATATCTAAATAGAATCTAGCTTTTGAAGTTCATAAGTATGGACTTCGAAAAAAACTATGTTTCATTTACCCGTCACATTACTAGTTATAAGTTTCTGGGATATAAAAAGGACTCTTGACAATGGTGCAGATATTACCGTGTTTATAAAAAGCATGTACCTGGACTGATGACGTAGCAGGGTAGGCACCATAAGCTGTGGTTTGTGGAGCTGATGTCGGCATCTGCGAATTGATTGGGTAGCTTCCATAACTTCCATAGCCAGTGTATCCTCCCTGCGATCGATGTGTATATCAATACATAGTCATCATTAAAGCCAGAAGAAATTACAGAGAATCATCAGCTGGAAGGCGTCTCTAATTAGCATACTGTTCGCCTGATAGCTAACAATCTATTGTATTGCAACATGTCTATAACTACTATCATAATGCTTGCATCAATACATGGCCATCTTAAAGGCCAGAAGAAACTACAGAGAATCATTAGCTGGAAGGCATCACTAATTTAGAATATTGTTCGCCTGATATCTAGCAATTTATGGCATTGCAACCTGCCTATAATTACTATCATAATGCAAGGACTGAAACCCTCAGTATTAGAGCAGGGTTCCAACAAAGGACCTTTTAGATTCACAAAGACCTGAGCATTGTGATAAGGACAGTACTCAACTGATCGCATTTCTTAGTAGAAAATATATTTCACATAAAGCCAAATGCTACCAGATATCAAGAAAAAGTATACAAGATCATACCTGAGGGGCATAACCAGGATTCCATTGTTGCGCTTGTGTTTGAGGAACGTGAGACCAAGCTGGAGGATGCTGGCCGTAACCAGCAGACCACTGGATTTGCGTGTTTGGATATGCACCCATCATTGGCTGACCTGTTGATGGGTCAGCTGCGTAATTTTTTTGAAACTTTCGTCTTCTCTGAGCCCAAATAATCATCTGAGCACCGCTTCCTCGAAGATGTGGTGCCCCTCTGACGTAGAAAGAGTATGGAATGTCGATTGTCTGCATTCTTGATCGCTTGTGCATCTCCAAAGATATCCAGAAACTGCATAAGGATTTCAGTTAGTACCTAGCCACATCATATAATCACAATTTGCCACGCAAAAAAGCAGGGGAAAACGAGCTAAAAGTAAATGTGTCAAATAATATACAAGTGTGCGGGAAGAGGATAATAATACAAAAATATATCCAAACAACTTCAAAAAAATCAAACTTCATTTAACATATAATATGTTCCATCTTATAGGTACGGGTTTTCGAATACAAAGGATGAAAACTCGTTGCTGAAAACCATCATCAAATATATTCAATTAAGAACAGGCTTACACACACAAAGCAATCGAAAGTCAAGACTAGCCAACACAGAAACTACACATTTTCAGATTAAAAAACTAAAAAAATTAAAAGAAAAAAAGCATCTTAACCGAATAACCTCACACCTAAAGAAGTGCCACATTTATCCGCAATCAAACAACCCATAGGAACCGCCACTGAAGCTATATTTAAATATTAGTCCTGCATTATGTGTTTGGTGGCGGGTACAAAAAGGCTTAAAGCCCAAACATAACCAATTCTTGGCAAATCAAAATCACTTATACAAATAGGTTCAATGGGGCTGCCCTGTCCCATTTTCCAACGAAATTTTTTGGTTTTTCAAAAAAAAGTCATGTTTTTTTTAGAACTATATCCCTCTAATATGTCATTCCAATTTCCTCAGAAATAGAGACTTTTATGCCCTCCATCTAGAACAGGTCGATTACAACAATTCTAATATCGTTAAAATTACCCATTAAAGATGGAGGGCATATGAGTCTCTGTTTCTGACGAAATTGGAATGACATAATAGATGGATATAGTGATGAAAATACATTGCATTGCAGTATTATTGAAAAAAATAAAAAAATTCACCGGAAAATTGGGACAGAGGTAGCCTCATTTTTCCCATATAAATAATATATACACTTTTTATCTACCCTCACTTGTTGAGTTAAAAACCTACATGGCTCCACATAACTTACCGAACAAAAGTTCCTACCATAGAAGACCAGGATATAGAAGAGCCTTGACCAGCAAATCGAAATAGCTTCACCAATCAGAAGCCACGCCGAGGTCCGTCGCCCGGTTAACAAAATTGTCAATTTCTGGAGTCGTTCGCAGGAGAGAGCGTTTGAGTTGGGAGGTGAAAGGAGGGCTGAGGGATTGGAGGGTCACCAAAAAGGGTGAGGAGAAGCGAGAGAGAGCCGCCATTCGGGAGGGCGGTGAGGAGTTGGGGTGGCTCGTCACTCGTTTCTCACCGGAAACGCTGCCAGTGCTGCTTTCAGTGTGGTCAGATCGGGCACCATGCAGCCGTGTGTGCATTGCCTCCACGATGTTTCAGCTGCAATAGGGAAGGCCATCAAAGGGCTACCTGCCCCCTTCTGACCGAGACATCGCGAGATGGAAAGCCTAGAGGTTATTCACGTGCATCACCCCCACTTCAATATAACAGCCACATAAAACAATCAACTCTTGACAGTTGCTTAAAAGACGAGATCATACGAGCTGGTCGAAAAAATCACGTGAAGATTCAGAAGTTGTCCTTGCTAGCACAATAAACCCTCCAAAAGATCTAGCCTGAGTACCACTTCCCAACGACCGGCACGGAACTGACTCCAGAAGGAGATACAAAAGAAGCAGGATACAAAAGAAGCAGGACTTACCCGATAGGTTGGAATCTATAACCCTTCCAATCCAAGAACTTACCAGAAGACTACTTCCAAAAGAACATCAAGAAAGATCTACAAAAAGAAACAGGACCTCCCGGTTATCTACCTAACAGGTCGAAATGTATTGTCTGTGTCTAAACAACCCCAAGTAATTCAGACTCTACATATGTCCCTATAAACTTCATGTGATTGCACAGGTACACCTCTCCAATGAAAATAGGAATAATATAACAACAACAACAAAGCTTTTTCCCACAATTAAGTAGGGTCGGCTACATGGATTCTTTGCCTCCATTCATATCTATCTTGGATCAATCTTGGGATTATATCCAAAAAACTAATATCCCTTCGTATAGTCACTTTTCCAACACTTCTTGGGCCGTCATCATCCTCTCTTAGCCAGCTCAACATACCAGCACTCGCATCTCCTAACTGGTGCATCAGCTGATCTTTGCAAATGACAAAACCATCTTAAGCGATTTTCTCGCATCTTATCCTCGATCAGAGCTACACCAACTTTTTTTTCTAATTGTATTATTCTGAATCCAATCTTTACATGTGTGTCACACATCCACCTTAGCATTTTCATTTCTGTTACAACCATTCTCTGCACATGTCTATGGGTTCACAGGCCAACATTCAGATCCATAGAGCATAGCAGGTCTCACGGCTACTTTGTAAAAGTTTCCTTTAATTTTTAAAGGAATTTTCTTATCACAGAGAACAGCAGAGACCCATCTCCACTTTAGCCAACCTGCATTTATTCTATTAGTAACATCTCTATCAATTTCCCCATCATGTTGCAAAATAGATCCCAGGTATCTAAAAGAATCTCTCTGAATGTTATCGTCACCAATCTTCACCCCGGTTCCTTCACCATTGCTTCCATCAAAGGTGCACTCCATATATCCGTCTTAACCCTACTTATACAAAATCCTTTAGTCTCCAGTGCATGTCTTCAGACCTCAAACTTCTCATTTACTCCATCTCTAGTCTCTTCAATCAACACAATATCATCAGCAAATAACATACACAAGGTAACTCATCCAAAATGCGACTTGTCATTTCGTCCATAATTAAAGTAAAAAAGAAATGGACTCAAAGCCGAACCTTGATGCAATGTTGATGTCAAAATAGTCTGTCTTCCCAGAGGGGGTCCTTACACAAGATATGCATGTCCTTTATGAGGATAATGTATACGAAAGGTACTTGTCTCTTCTCCAAAACTCTCCACAATATCTCTCGTGAGACAGAACCATAAGCCTTCTTCAAATCAATAAAGATCACATAGAGGTTCTACCTTTTAGCTCTATAAATCTTCATTATTCTCCTCAACAAATGGATGACTTCAATAGTTGAGCGACCTAGCATGAATTCGAATCAGTTTTCTTTTATGTTGGAAACTTGTCTCAACCTTCTTTCGATCACACGTTCTCAAAGTTTCATAGTGTGACTCATCATCTTGATACCTCTGTAATTTGAACAATTTTGAATGTCGACTTTATGCTTCCTCAACTGCTCGTTTTTCATAGTAGAAAGTCGTCAACCTTATTCCAACTCCGAAGGTCAAAAATCATTGTGTATAATAATTGCCCGAGGCACCAAGATACTATTCCTCCAATCTTCAGGTATTTTCTTGCTTCATCAAATAACATTGAATAGATTCATAAGCCAACTTAAACCGTGATCACCTAAATCTCTCCATGTTTCTACAGGGATATCATCCGGTCCTACACCTTTCCCGAGGCTCATAACCTTCAAAGCATCCTCTACTTTCTTTATATTCGTCTATAGCTTGCATGATTTAAGTAACTTTCACTACTAGCTAGATCAACCGAAGTATTTCTTTATTCCTTCCCCAATGAAAAGTTTATGGACGTACTGCTCCCATCTAGTCTCTATATCCTTCTGAGTAACAAGCACGTGACCTTCATCGTCCTTAATGCATCTCACTTGAGAAAGGTCTTTGGTCTGTTTTTCTCATGCTTTGGCCAACCTGAATATATCCTTCTGACCCTCTTTAGATTTGAGATTTTTATACAAAGCTTCATAAGCTTTTGACTTAGCTTCGCTTACAACCTTCTTTGCTTCCATCTTCGCTATTTATAGGTTGTGACAGTTTCCTCTTTTCTATCCTTAGAAATAGCTTTAAAGCATGCTCTTTTAATTTTTATCTTCTCTTGCACCCTTTCACTTCACCCACCAAGCCTCTTTTCGACCTGGAGCTTCTCCCTTTGACTCACCTAGCATCTCTTTGGCTACCTTTTGGATACAAGATGCTACTGCCTCCCATATCTCGTTTGCACTTCCGCTACAATCCCAAGATAAGTCTTCCAAAACCTTCTCTCTGAAGCTCGATTGCTTCAGTAAAAGATTTCACCATCTAGTTCTAGCGATCTTAGGGACCCTCCTTTTCTTTACCAACCTTTTGTTTGTACATCTAAGACTAATAGGCGATGTTGGGTTGTCAAACTCTCTCGAGATTACTTTGCAGTCTTTACAACACAACCGATCTCTTCTCCTCAACGCAAAGTAATCTATATGTGTTCTAGTTGGCCCACGCTTATAAGTAATTAAATGCTCTTCCCTCTTCTTGAAGAGAATGTTTGCTATGAAAAGATCATATGTCGTTATAAAATCCAGAGGACTTTTCCCTCTTCATTTCTATACCCAAAACCATGTCCTCCATGAACACTAGCATACCCTAAAGCATCTTTTCCCACATGTCCATTAAAATCACATATGCAAATCATATCTATTTGTGGGGATTTCTTGTAAATTAGCACAAGATCGAATTTAGCATCTCTTCGACATACATGCCTATGATGCCTTTGGGATAGCCGTTTATCAACGGCACCCAACAGGCCATTCCTCGTTTACGATCCTGAGGGGGAGTTGTGCAAAATCCGTACTCACCACAGAGAAACCAATAAGAGAGTTCGTCCCTTCCTCCCAAACCAGTTTTGTTGATTTCTTGCTCACTTCTTACTTTCCATCCATGTCCCCTTTATAGTACTGATTTGAAAAGGAAGGAATAGAGATGCACAGAGAAAGGAAAGAATCAAGGCTACAAGTATGCATGCATTGTCAACTTCTCTACTCACAAGTAGACACTAATTATACAAGGGCATTAAAATAATTTCCTCTGCTTATAGAAGCATACATAAGTAATCGGTTTAACTTGAAAAAAAATCACTAAAAATCCATAGCCGTCCTATTGTTGAAGCATTCGTTGTATGTGTCATGAGTTGTAGCAAGGTAAATGGATCCTGGAGAAGATCCATTTATCCCACCTAGGTGTTTAGTCCCACATGGACCAGTGATGGGACTTGGAGGCTCTAGGAAGGCTATATAAGGAGCCCCAGACCTCCTGTATCCATTGAGAGAAAGTCAATAGACAAACACGCCCCATTTGAGGGCTTCTCCCGTGATTTCATCCCGCTCCTCACGGAGTAGGGTTCCACGTTAAATCTCACGTTCTTATTGTTCTTTATTCTTTATCCATGTTTTGCTTCCGCTTCCTATTTCTTAACATGGTATTAGAGCGGGTTCGATTCTCGGAGATTTGTTCTTGAATTTTTTATTTTTCGAGAGCTGGTTTCTGATGAAGATATACGTGTCAGATTTGTTCAAGTTGATGATCAAGATCAACATTCAGATCTAAGGGTTTTTTGAAACCCTATTTCCGTTGGGTTTTCTGGAACTGCCGTACAGGTCTGTGCATCGCAATCCAAGGTGTCGTCAAGCTCCATCGGCCCTCTATTCCAGACCCTCGCGACGCACCAGAAGCAGGTGGCGCGAGATCCAGGCGAGCTCTATCTCCTTCAGACGGGCCTTCAGATCAGCAGGAAAAAATACACAACGGGTGCGCCATCGCGCTCCTCTCCAGGCGCCGCCCTACCAAAGACATGGCGCCCCCACCCCCTTCGGCGGTGTGATGCTCCAGATTCGCGCAGCCCTGGCGCGAGCCACCCGCGCCACCATCGTCCAGCGGCGCACCCAGGAGCTCTCCCTTCGACGCATCATCTTCAAGACCGCACAAGCGGCGTCGCCTTCTCTCTTGTCCAGGCGCAGGTGGCTCCATCGTGACCGGTGAAAACCCCGAGCTTCCCTCGCGACGGGTTCGAGCCGATCTGCATCTTCAGGCTGCGACATCTCCACGCGGAAACTTGAGGGCAACATCAGGTCGAGCCCTTCCCTCCTGGCCGTAAACCCCACGCAAGGTGCTCCTCCCTCCGTCGCAGCCTCCTCGTGTGTGATCCCTGCTCATCGTGCACCCCCGCGACCTCTCCTGCAGCCCGCACGCCCGCGACCTCTCCCCGCGCGTGCTCCGGGCGATTCCTCTCGTGCCAAGGCGGCGGCCTCTAATCGGCAACTGTCCATCGAGGCTTCCTAACGGGGAACCCTAATGGGTGTTATTTAAAAAAATTGCTTGTTTTGGGGCCCAGATGTGGGCCTGATTTAAAAAAAAAGAGGAAAAATGAAAGAAGCCCACTGTTGAGATAAAAAAATAGAAAAGAGGCTAAAAAAGGGAAGAAAAGGAAAAGAGGAAAGAAAAAAACCTTGTTGGGATGTTGCATGTTTTTGGGCCCAAGTGGGCCGAGTATTAAAAAAAGGCGCGTACAATTGATAAAGTCGTACGCAAATTGAAAAAAAAAGAAAAGCCGAGAAAAATTTAAACGGCTAAAAAATGTTACGCTATAAAAAAATGGTTAAATAGCCAAAAGGATGGCTATTAAAAAAAGGAAGAGGAGAAATAGCCGAAAAAATTGAGAAGCCGGAAAACTGTGTTGGCTTATTTGATTTATTATTAGCCCCATTTTATTGTCTTCTCCCAACTTGGTCAACGAGTGCCATTTCGACCAGTATGGAGAAAAGGGGAGTATTATGTAGAGTTACTGGTCCGAGTCAGATCCAGATTTTTCCAGATTACAGACCAAGTCAAAATTCAGACTCTACAGTTTTCAGATGAAGATTCTCCATGCACAAGATCCAGACTCGACGTTCAGATTTTGAGTCCCATTTTTGATGCGCAGTTGTTCAGACTCGACAGATTGGTCAGAGTCCAAGTTCGAGGCACTCCATGTTGAGAGGCCCATTTTTCGAGTTCTCCAGAGAGAGACTCATTTCCAGACACGTACAAGGATGCGGTCTTATTTCAGATGAGCACATATTTGCCATCATTTGTTCGTGGTCCCCATCTTTCTTCTTGTTTTGTCGGCCAGAGATTTCATGTGAGCCATAGGGACTCCAGAGCAGAGGACCATTCCCTATGCCATGTGGGCAGGGTTTTCATGTGGTATCATAGGTACACCAGAGCAGTGCACCATTCTCTGAGCCAGATGGGAGAGACCGAGCTCTCCTACGAGGAGACTTATTTCAGACTCCATTCTCCAGCGACCGTGGACTCCGACGAGGATTGCACAGCCACGGCCCCTTTTCAGTTCAGCCCTTTTCAGAGGTGGAGCAGTTGTGCACATTATTGTGGCGGGCCAGAGTATTCCCACGAGGAGAATCATTTCAGTTGCAGTGACTCTGACAGGCGTAGTTCCGAACGCATGCTCTCCGACGAGGAGATTCAGCAGACTCACACTCCAGCCCGTTCGTCCTCCTCACCTGCACGACATGAGAAGCAACATCCTCGACTGCAGCAATGTGCGCGTTGGGTTGATATTGTTTGTAGTGTCCTATAGCGTTGAGTTGAGTATCTTTCTGTTTGTCCAAGCTGAGCATTGCATGCTCCAGCTTGGGGGGAGTGTTGGAGCATTCGTAGTATGCGTCATGAGTTGTAGCAAGGTAAATGGATCCTAGAGAAGATCCATTTACCCCCACCCAGGTATTTAGTCCCACATGGACCAGTCGTGGGACTTGGAGGCATGGAAGGCCATGTCGCCGATATATCGATATCGACATGGGACCGATATCGAAATCGATTCTTCAGAAAGATTCCTAGATATAGTGATATATCGACGATACATCGATATCGACACGATATCTGAAACGATATCGATATCGATATTTCCTTCCATGCTTGGAGGCTCTGGGAAGGCTATATAAGGAGCCCCAGACCTCATGTATCCACTGAGAGAAAGTCAATAGACAAACACGCCCCATTTGAGGGCTTCTCCCGTGGTTTCATCCCGCTCCTCACGGAGTCGGGTTCCACGTTAAATCACGCGTTCTTATTGTTCTTTATTCTTTATCCATGTTTTGCTTCCGCCTCCTATTTCTTAACACTATAACTCATGAAAAAAATCGTACAATCGAGTAGTGAATCTCCCCATAGTTGCACCACCCATCTCACCATAAAAGTCATATTCATCTCCTCCATCCGCAACATGCCAAGCCCACCCTTCTTCTTTGAAGACGTCACCCTATTCCATTCCAACAGGTGGAAACCCTTTTTGGACTGACGCTTGTCAGACCTAAAAAATACTCTCATCAAAACCTCCATCTTAGTGCGCACCCCAACCGGCAGCAACCTCATGGAACAAAAGAAGATTGAGATGGCCGAGAGAGCATGCTTCAAAAGCACCAACTTCCCCTCCTATGAGAGCATCAATGCCTTCCACACCACCAACCTCCCCTCCATTCTCTCAAGCAAAGCCCTCCAATGTTGAGACTTCAGCCTCCCTACCACCAAGGGGAGTCCCAAGTACGTAATCGACAACGTAATATCAGGGCAACCTAGAACTGCAGTCGCATTCTGCAACTCCTCAGTGAGACCAAATTGAACCACCCCCGATTTCTTCCTATGAATATGCAGCCCGATATATCCCCAAAAATATCTATGATAAGCGACGCCTGCCAAACCGTCTCTGCCTCAACCCTTAGGAATAAAACAGAGTCATCAGCATATTGCAAGAGGGGAATGGATATCCCCTCCATCCGATACCCAGAGCACCAATCCACGCTTGTCGCCAACTTCGTCATTAATCCTAAAGCATCAGCCACAATTACAAATAGAAGCGGGGCCAACGAGCAGCCACGTCTGATTCCCCTTCACGGTTGGAAGAAACCCTATTCCTATCTCCCAATGACAAGCACATCATGGAATGCATAATGCATCGCTTGAACCAAGCAATCCACAACTCTGGGAATCCTCTCTTCTCCAAAGAGGCCCACAAGAATCTCCAATCCATACAATCAAATGCTTTGGAAAATCGACCTTCCAAAGCGCACCTTTGCCTTGATTCTTTTCCAATCCGTTACCACCTCCGCTGCCATCACAAGCCCATCTGCCATAGCTCTCCTAGGTACAAAAATCGTATGTTCGTGCGAAACGATCTTGTTGAGGACAACCATCAACTGGTTGGCGTGAATCTTCGTAACCAAGAGATATATAGCATTTGACATCGCAATAGGCATGTCTTCCACCCTTGTCGGAGAGTCCTTAGGTAGAAGGAAGTGAGCACGTTATTGAATCTCTCGAAACCTTTGTTTCCTTGTCGAAATTACACAAGTACCTCCATCACATCTTGCTTGACCACCTCCAAAAACTCCCTATAGAAACTCATTGGGAATCCATTCAGACCCAACACCCCATCTGCATTGAAGAGCACCCGTTTGGCCTCTGACTTCGTAATTTCCTTCACCAATGAACACACCTCTGACTCAGAGATTTGTGGAACACCTCTTCCTCGTCAGCCCCATCATGCACGAGGTCGTCGCCTATCGAAAGTCTGAAAGTGTGACACCAATGCCACCCCTACTTCTTTATCCCCCTCAACCACCACCCCACCGACAAAGAGAGAATGAATATAATTTATGTGCCTTCTCCTATTAGCCAAGGCAAGGAAGAATCTTGTGTTTACATCACCCACCCTCAACCACCGTTGCCTGGACATATGCCACCATGTCACTTATTCATTTTTGTCTTATAAAAGGATCTCCTCCAAATAATTGCCTCTCTCCCTCACCTCTTTCACAGCTAACATCCTCTCGTCCTCCAGCTTGTCCAACATGCACACCTCCTCCTAAGCCCTAACCCTCCAAGAACGGCATTGAGCCCAATTGGCTCTATTAAACTCCATCAAGTGCCTCCCGAGCGAGGCAAACTTGCTCACAAGCCTACAAATTGCCGACTCACCAGGTCTACAATCCTCCCAAAAAGTTGCGATGGATTCGTGAAAACCCCCCTCCAAAAGCCAAGCCCGCTCGAAGTGGAAGAAAATCCAAAGGTGCACTTCCTCCCCCATGAACACAGCAACGACATATGATCTGAGTGTGCCCGAGGCAAAGCTCAGGTCCCAACCAAAGGGAAGGCCACAAGTGCCTCAGTAGACATCAAACCCTGTCAAAGCGAGATCTCGACCTCGCGTTCCGCCAAGTGTTCTGATACCCTACTGCATTGACTACATGAAGACCAAGCTCCTTGATGCAGCGTGAACTGGAGAAATGTGGCCGCATTTTTATCTACTTTTTATCCGTTAATTTTATTTACGTTTATTTTGAGTCGTCGTAATTTTATTTTAAAATAAGAGATCGTGTGTGATCTCTAAAGTAGTTAGTTTTAATTTGAATTTCAAATTAGTCGGTTAGAGTCAAATTAGGATAATTAGTTTGAATTTGAATTTGAGTTTCTATTTTTGTAATCTCATCCCTCCTATATAAAGGGATGATAGACTAGTTGTTTAGTAAGTTCAGTGATATGAAAAATTGAGATTTTATTCTCTATCTCTCTCTCCCCTCTCTCTCCCCCCTCACGTGGTCTTCACGTTTCTTTTCTCCATCCCCTCGTGTTCCTGACGAGCTTCTCCTCTCAACCCTCCAATTTATTCCTCTCTCGTCTCTCTCCTCCCCTATGCGATCTCCACAATTCTCTTCTCCAAAATCCCTCGTTTTTCCGACGACCTTCTCTCCTCAAGCCCTCTATTTTTTCTCCACCAAAAATTCCACCATCAAAATATTTTATTTTCCGTCGCCGAATATTCATTTTGCATCACTCCTCCAACACGGCCAAGAACTCTATCATGCCAATATCTCCCCCTCCCCCATCACGGCCACTAGGATGATCGTCAGAGAACAAGGTCACGTCTAAATCCTGACGATAATCATGCTGCAAGCGAAAACACCCTGGCCAAGAAAAGTTCATCCACAACATGATTCATGCCGAACTCATCACATGGGCCATATACATTTGTAGTCAAGATCAGGAGCCCAACCGCCTTTCGTTGCAATAATGCCATGAGAGTGTACCTCCCTCGCATTTAGACCCCCACCAACTCGAACTTATCAGAATTCCAACCCGTCAATATGCCACCTGAAGCCCCATTAGAAGTTATCGCCATGCATTACTTTAGTATGTTGCCCCCAACTTCTTTCCACGCCCCATCAAAACCTTGTGAAACCTTGGTTTCTTGCAACAAGAACAAATCTGTCTTGTGGTCTAGTGCTAGCTGACACACCGCCTTCCTCTTCTCCCACCCCCCAGACCTCAAATGTTCCATGTGATCATATTCATTTACTAACAACGAAGAACCCTTTCGACGACATGAGGCCCAAGACATTTGAGAACCTCATTCTCTTAGCCTTCCCCTCTCCCTCCCACTTCCCCCATGCTTTGCATCCGCCTCACTCGACCCATATGCTGAAGCCACAATACTGATTTCTCGAGCCTCTTCCTGCTCTCCATGCTCAGCATTTGACTGCATGAGAACCCAATCGTGAGCTCCGTTAGGCATCCCCAAACTCATGTAGATTTCAAAACGACGTCGCCACCTCCTCTCCTTTAGGCCTCAACAAGAATATCGCCATCTGTACCACCCTTTCGGTTGTCGTCCCCTTCATGATGACCCTTCAAGAAGTCCAGGTCGTCTGAACCACCCTCCTTTGCCCGCCATGTCAACGTCGCCCTAGAAACCACCACCCCTGATGATGTTGCATCCTCCTAGTGACCCGGGATTCTCGACGAGGATAAAGCCTGGCCAGTCGCGAGCTCCCTCCTTCCGGTACCTCGCCCCCACCGAGCTCCAATGCCATGATGATTCCCACGATTCCACGAGTGGATCTACAACATCCGTACAAACCGACATACTACACCTTCCCAGATCCGTCGAAAGGTCCGCACAAAGCTCTGACATGGTTCTGCCCAATAAAAAGTCCGAGTGAAAAATAATTCCCATTGTTGGCCCGCCAGTAGACACCTGGACCGTCCCACTGACGGCTCCGCAATCACCACATGGTCCGAATCCGCAAAAAAGCACCCTTGTAGGTCAGCAATCTCATTCAGATCCACAATCAAATCCATAAATTTAAATAGATCCTCGAGACCACACCCCCCTCCCCCGAGCTCGTTGTTGTGTGGCTAACCAGATCTGCAAAGGAAGCACCCTTCCCCAGATCCGACCTGGATGAGCGCCCGAAAACAACCTCTGCAAACGTAGGGTCCTTGCCTGAAGGATATGGTATTATCCTCAAGCACATCACGGAAGCGTGATCGTCGTATCGGATACGACGCAGAACGACTAGTCATGCTAGTTGTTCTGTGCAGCGGAATTTAAAAAATTTTCATGCGATGAAACCACGTGATCCAAGAATGATTCTTGGGTCGTTTCATCTATAACCACAACAAGTACAAAGGAATACCTCTTAAAGCGTGGTTGATCGAGTCTCTAAGAAAAGAGACCTCCTATCTCAAGTCCAATCGTCGGAGAGGTCGCTTGCGAGCGCGGTGATGAACCGCGTGATCCTTGCAATCCTACAAGATGATCCAAGCACAGTGAACTCCTGATCTCGTCGTACGAGATTAAACGTCCTCTTCGTGAGCGTAGCACTCCAAGAAGACGGAGAACCGAAGAATGTCGAAGCGGCGGCGCGGTGGCGAAGACGTCGACAAGACTTTCCTCTAGGGTTTGGTGGACGGCCACCAAGAAGAGGGAGAGAGGGTTGGCGTGTGAGAGGAATGAGAGAGAGAAAGAGAAGGCTCCAAAATTGCATAGCCTTAGAGAGCATGGTATGCCTCTCTATTTATAGGGTTTTGGGATCCATGGATCTCAATCCATGGGACATATAAAATCAATGGATGAGATTGATTTATATTCAATCCAATAGCCAAGATTGTTGTTGGTAAAAATCAACAAATTTGTGATTTAATTTAGATCAAATATATTTGATAAATCAAATACAAATCAATCTCAAATCAAATCATCCAAATAAGGAGAGAATATACATGGAGATTACATCTCCCATGTATATCAAGGTGGACGGCCACTCATTCCAAGTAGGACTTGGTGGCCGTCCACTTTATTCCATATGGAGACAATCTCATGAGATTTCATGAGATTGCATATCTCCATGGAAATCTCCATTATTATTTCCAACAGCTTTTGTTGTGATTTATTCTTCAAAAATAATTCATAATTAATTTTGAGAATATTGCAATCTTGCCATTGATAATTTATGAATCACATTCACAACCCAAAAAACAAAATATAATTTACATTTTCAAATAATTAGACAATGTGTATCCAATACACATTAATAATTAATCAACAAATATAAATTATAATTAGCTCTCTCTAATACATTATAAATCACATTTATAATATATTATGAATAATTGGATATTGCTGTCCACATTATTCTTATCCACAATAATTAAATCACACTTAATTATTGGATAACTTCCACACACATCAAAATGATTAAATCACATTTAATCATCAATTCTTCAATGCTTAGATTATGGAATTATTCTTGAACCCTTTCAAGAATAATGTGATTTCTACTCAGATACTTGGAGATAAGAACAGGGCGATTGTATTGTTCCACGTATAGTGACTTAGATGTTGAAATCACATCTCAAATCCAGATCTCATGGACCTCTCACAGATGCTTGATCAAATCAAGACCGTAAACCTAATCTTTTCATTGCATCTAAAACTCATTCAGATCAATGTCCAGTACATGGACTAAGATTAGGTTACTTCTCTAATGAGAGGAGTCACTTAAATCCAAACCTTTTTCATAACTCCCTTGGAATGGAAGCGTCATGGTTATACAATCGTTTATGATCACATCACCCTCAGTATACCCAATACCTGTACATCCTGCATACTGGAAGACATATGATCATTCTGAAGATGTAGATCGCTTTTATACTGTCATCTTCAGGGTTTGATCATTAAGTTTCTCAATCTTGGTCATTTGGGAATTGGTATAGATCATATGCTTTCCCAAAACATATATCTTACCTTCAAATTTATGTCATGCTTCCAAAGCATGACGACCATGCATGGAATTTGATCAGTCTCAATACCTCATGAGTGAGCTCATGTCTCCCGGTTCATAAGTGAACCTGTATGATCCCTTTGAGAGATCGTATTACTCATATATCCCTTACATGCACACCAGCTCGCCGGTGTATAGACCTTGGCTAGGTTATCAACCTATTGGTCTGCCAAATGTACACATTCAGACATATAGCAACACATCTGTCTCCGGTCAGAGGATGCATGCCTATGCTGTGACAGCATTCAACATAGGTCTTTGGTTATCTCGATCTCGTTAAGTCAACCCATTGACTTAACTAATCTGACACCTCCGAATCACTATTCCCATGCAGAGAACCTGCATCAAGAGGTCGATCAAATATCAGCCATATGAGAAAGTATTGCCATCTCCTACTCAGACTGGAGATCATCACTTAACAATCATTTGATGATGCTTGATGAGTCATCTATCTAACTCCTTAGATATTCATCCAAGCATCAGCCTCTATGATTCATTCAATGAATTAACAGTTGTATGATCATCAAGTTGGTCATGGTACATAACCCTTATTGTACAGAGGGACCTTATAGTGCATTCATTCATTCAATCTCAGAAAGGGAGTGAAAATAATCAATAACTTTTATCGATAAATCATTTATTACAATAACATTTATTGTGAGAATGGTTCGCCACGGGCTCACATTGCTAACAATCTCCCACTAGCCCTCAGAACCATTCAGAACAATCCTTAAACCCATACTCATTACATGCTGGTCGAAAACCTTCTGTGTTAGAGGTTTGGTAAGAGGATCAACAACGTTGTCGGAAGAAGCCACCTTGGTGATGATGATGTCACCACGCTTTTGAATCTCCCGAATGATGTGGTATTTCCTTTCCACGTGATTGCTCTTCTGATGCCATCTGGGTTCCTTTGCCTGGGACAATGGCTCCCGTGTTATCGCAGAGAAACGGGATGGGAGTATCAGAGGAAACTACGCCAAAAACCAGGATGAACTTGCGCAACCACACCGCCTCCTTTGCAGCATCCGATGTAGCAATGTACTCGGCTTCTGTTGTTAAATCTGCAGTAGTGTCCTGCTTCTTGCTTCTCCAGCTCACAGCACCACCATTCAACAAGAATACAAACTCTGATGTCGACTTTCGATCATCAACATCCGATTGGAAGTCAGAATCTGTATATGCCAAGACTTGGAGATCACCATCTCCATAGACCAAGATGTAATCTTGCGTCCGTCTTAGATATTTGAATATGTTCTTTACTGCATTCCAATGTTGCTCTCCATAGCCGGACTGGTAACGACTTACCACTCCCACTGCATGGCAGATATCTAGCCTAGTACACATCATGCCATACATTAAGCTTCCTACAGCTGATGCATAAGAACATCCAGCCATGGCTTTCTTTTCCTCAACGGTTTGAGGAGCCATTCTTTTAGACAAGTGGATACCATGTCTTAAGGGTAGGAATCCTTTCTTAGAACTATCCATACGGAATCGTTCAAGAATCTTCTTAATGTATCCATGTTGTGACAATCCCAATATCCTCTTTTCTCGATTTCTGAACAACTTCAGGCCTAAGATGTAAGAGGCTTCTCCAAGATCTTTCATCTCAAAGGTATGGGATAGCCAAATCTTCACATTGGTCATCATCCCTGTATCATTCCCAATGATAAGGATGTCATCTACGTAAAGCATGATGAACACAATGGCGCTCCCACTAAGCTTCTTGTATACACAAGGTTCATCAGGATTCTGCACAAAATCATAACTTTTTATGGTTTCGTCAAATCTGATGTTCCAGCTACGAGAAGCTTGTTTGAACCCATAGGTGGATTTCTTTAGTTTGCATACTTTCCCATCATCAGTTATGAAGCCCTGGGGATGCTCCATGTAGATATCTTCCTCGAGGTATCCATTGAGGAAAGTAATCTTGACGTCCATCTACCAGATGTCGTAGTCAAGATATGCAGCTATAGCTAACAAGGTCCTAATGGATTTAAGCATAGCCACAGGAGAGAACGTCTCATCGTAATCGATGCCTTCTCTCTGTGTGTAGCCCTACGAGCTATGCGTTGAAAGTCTCTACTTTTCCATCAGGTCCCCTTTTTCTTTTGAACATCCATTTACACCCAATGGGTTTTACCCCTTTAGGTGGATCCTCTAGGGTCCATACACCATTCTTATGCATGGAGTTAATCTATGACTTCATTGCTAGCATCCATCTATCCATGTCATGATCCACGAGTGCTTCATCAAATGAAGTAGGATCAATGTCATCCTCACTTGACACGTGAAATCCATACCTTTTAGGTGGTGCAACCACCCTCGAACTCCTTCGACGAGGCATGGGTGTTTCATCTTTATTTATCTCTTCAGTTTCTGGTCTAGGAAGCTCAGAATCCTCAGGGGATTCAATGAGTTCCTCTACTTCATTTTTGTCTTGACCTTTAAGGAAATCATCCTCCAGAAACTTCACATCTCTAGAGACAATAACCTTTTGGGTCTCGGGGTCATAGAGCTGGCATCCAATACCATCTTTAACATACCCAATGAAGTAACACTCACGAGTGCGAGATTCTAGCTTACTTGCATCCACGTTCTTTGCATGGACCAAACAATCCCAAACCCTTAAGTGATTAACACTAGGTTTGGTTCCATACCAGAGCTCATAAGGAGTTTTAGGAACATATTTGCTAGGAATCTTATTCAGGATATAAATTGCAGTCTCTACTGCATATCCCCAGAAACTAAGAGGTAAATGTGCTTTGCTCATGACTGAACGGACCATGTCCATGATGGTCTTGTTGCGTCTTTCAGCAACACCATTAAGTTGGGAAGTTCCAGGAGGAGTGAGATTGGAAACAATTCCATTCTCCTTAAGATATTCCTTGAATTCTTCTGAGAGGTACTCGTCACTTCGATCAGATCGAATCCGTTTAATCTTCATATCGGTTTGGTTCTCAACCAAAGCCTTGAACTCTTTGAACTATTCAAAGGATTCAGATTTATGACGTAATAGGAAGACAAACCCCACCGCGAATGGGCATCAATAAACGTCAAATAATATGGATATCTGTTAGAGTATTAGGTTGTGTGCCCATTGAGTTGTAGCAGGGTAAATGGATCCTGTAGAAGATCCATTTACTCCATCCATGTGTTTAGTCCCACATCGTCCAGTGGTGGGACTTGGAGGCTCTGGAGAGGCTATATAAGGAGCCCCAGACCTCCTGTATCCATTGAGAAAAAGCAATGCATAGCATGCCCCTTTGAGGGTTTCTCTCGGGGTTTCATCCCGCTCCTCACGGAGTAGGGTTCCACGTTAAACCTTGTGCTCTTTAATGTTTATCTTTCTCTATTTTTATGCATTGTTTATCAATCGCTTCCGCATTCTTCATATTTTATAACATGGTATCAGAGCGGGTCGGCTCTCGAGGATTTCATTTTTTTAATTTTTCGAGATTCGATTATTAAGTTGTTTTTAAAGAAGACTTGTGACTCTACATATATGCAGATAGAGCCTACGCGCATCTCCTTGCGCGCGCGACCCCCCAGGCAGCAGGCACAATCCCTCAGGCGCGCATCTCCCCTTCCCCACGTGATCTGAGGAGAGAAACCACCAGGCGCGCGGCGGCTCACCCAGGCGGCACTCTCTAGATCGGAGGCACTCTATGTGCGCATTCCTCCTCCCGATCGAGCAGCACGAGCCGCGCGCGCGGCGAGCCCCAGCCTTAGACCTCCATCCCGATTGCGCAGGCGGCGCTGGCGTATAGGAACCATACGCCCGATCCCAGGCGACATCGAAGACCCCCCACCCTTGGGGGCGGCGGAAGATCTGTAAGGGTTCCCCATCGTGGGAACCCTATTTTTGGCAATAAAAGAAAAGGGGGGGTGGGCCGATTGCCCCTGTTTATTTAAAAAAAGAAGGGGGTGTTTATGTTAGGCTGTGATGGTGGTTAAAAAAAGGAAAAAGAGGGGGGTTGGGTCGTGCCTTAAAATGGAAAGAGTTAGGCTCAAATGAGCCGAAAGTTGTTTGTTTACAAAAAAAAGTAAGAAAAGGGGGAGCTTTGTGGAGGCCCAACCAAAAAAAATGAGAGAGGGCCTAATATTAAAAAAAAGGCGCGTACATAAGAAAAGTCGTATGCAACATTGTCAAAAAAAGAGGAGGTTTTTCTTTTCGAAAAAAAAGAGAGAAAAAGTCGCGTACAAAGAAAAAGTCGTACGCAATTTCAAAAAAAAGGGGGAATTTGCAAAAGCCGAAAAAAATGTGTCATCGGCTTAAAAAATGGACGGCTGAAGAAAAAAATTATGAAAAGCCGCAAGTATGTTCGTTTTCCCCTTCTATCTGTCTTCTCCCAACTTTGTCGATGTTCATTTTCCGGCAAGTATGGGAGAAAGGGGAAGTATATGTAGAGTCACAGGTCTTCTTCCAGCCATATTCAGATGTTCGAGATTCACAGGCAGATTTCCAGACCATTCAGATTCCAGACTCTACAGTTCGGTTTCAGACTCGACAATTGATTCCGAGTCCAGTTTCAGACACGCACATAGATGCGGCCAATTTCAGATGAGCATATGTTGCCATCTTTTGTTTCGTGGTCTCCATCATCCTTGTTGTTTGGCCAGAGTTTTCATGTGAGCCATAGGGACTCCAGAGCAGAGGATCATTCCCTTGAGGACAAGGGTTTTCATGTGGTATCATAGGTACACCAGAGCAGTGCACCATTCTCTGAGCCAGATGGGAGAGACCCAGTTCTCCGATGAGGAGACTTCAGGCGCAGTTTCAGACTCGATGGTCAGATTCTGAGTCTTCAGTTGACACACACTCCAGCTCGTTCTTCCTCCTCATCTGCACGGCATGAGAAGCAACGTCCTCGACTGTAGCAATGTGCGCGTTGGGTTGATATTGTCCGTAGTGTCTTGTAGCATTGAGTTGAGTTTCTTTCTGTTTGTCCAAGCTGAGCATTACATGCTCCAGCTTGAGGGGGAGTGTTAGAGTATTTGGTTGCGCCCATTGAGTTGTAGCAGGGTAAATGGATCCTGGAGAAGATCCATTTACCCCATCCATGTGTTTAGTCCCACATCGTCCACTAGTGGGACTTGGAGGCTTTGGAGAGGCTATATAAGGAGCCCCAGACCTCCTGTATCCATTGAGAAAAAGCAATGCATAGCATACCCCTTTGAGGGCTTCTCCTGTGGTTTCATCCCGCTCCTCACGGAGTAGGGTTTTCCACGTTAAACCTTGTGCTCTTTGATGTTTATCTTTCTCTATTTTTATGCTCTGTTTATCAGTCGCTTCCGCATTCTTCATATTTTATAACAATATCCATTTTGAGCCGTGGTACTGAAGGGACCACATACATCGGCATGTATTATGTCTATAATACCTTCGCATCTTGTAACCTTGTTACGGAAAGGCATCCTAGTCATTTTACCTCGAATACAATGTTCACAGGTAGGTAAAGATTGAACCTATAGAAAATCTAAAGGTCCATCCTTTATCAATCTGTTGATCCTATCAACAGACAAATGACCAAGCCTCTGATGCCAAATCATATTCGAATGATTTTTATTCTCCCTGGATCTTTTAGGAATTTTATTAGTGGTTGTAACATTCATGACATGCTCATTAATGCACAATTCATAGAGTCCACCAGAAGTTAAAATACCCTCTGCAATATATTTATCATAATGATTTATGACTAATTTATTACAGAAAAGGAATGAATATCCATTTCTAACTAGCTTAGATACAGATATTAAATTCCTTCTAACTTCAGGTACATAAAGACACTCTTTAAGTATAAGGACTCTTCCACTAGATAATGATAGTCGACAAGACCCGACGGCGACTGCTGCAACACTTGCATCAGATCCTATCTGGATGACTATCACTCCTTCCTCTAGATTTCTAGTTTCCTGAAACAAATGCAACAAATTGTATAGATGAACAGAAGCACTAGAATCTACAACCCAACTTCCTTCTCGTGCAACGAGAAAACTAGTTTCAATGATGAAAGTAGATTTCAAACATGCTGGGGCTTTACCTTTGTCTGACGACTTCAGGTAATCCGGGCAGGTACGCCTCCAGTGCCCCGGCTTTTTGCAGTGGTGACAGGCGTCGGATTTCTTCGACGCTATCAGTGTGGATGCATTAGAAGATGAGCCAACGCCTTGACTCTTCTTCTTTCTCTTCTGGGCCGGGCCCTTCCGAGAACCTTCGGATTTCTTCGATGCTATCAGTGTGGATGCATTGGAAGATGAGCCAACGCCTTGACTCTTCTTCTTTCTCTTTTGGGTCGGGCCCTTCTGAGAACCTTGCTTCCGACCGCGCTTCCCTCTGACCTGTGCAACCATTGCACTGCCAACAAATCATCTTTCTTCATTACGTCTTCTGCAGACTTTAATGCAGTAAGAAGACCAGCGTTTGACAAGTTCAACTTGTTCATGTGGAATGAAACCACAAAATTATTGAAAGACTTGGGCAAGGACAGCATAATGAAGTCAGCTTGCATATCTGCATCCATGTTGGCCCCAAGAGTCTCCAGTTCAGACAAGTACCCAAACATTTTGAGTACATGTTCTCGAACCGAAGTTCCTTCCTGCATCTTGCAGCGAACGAGCTCTTTCATAATATTGTAACGCTGGGTGCGGTTGATGTCACCAAACATATCTTTTAGATTCTGCATTATCTCCTGGCATGTTCCGCAGGTTCCACGCCTCGATCTCGTCCAGATTCCGCACACAAACTAACCCATCTTCTAGCTTGATGATGTCCCCGCCGAAACACCTTCCCACCGCCACACCGATGTCTTCCACCACGTCCGCCAGACACCTCTCCCTTCTCCTGACACACCAACCAGAAACCCGACCATCGTTGCCTCCCTCGCAACGTTGCATGCAGTCATGTTTATTCTCCCATTCTTCAAATCCACATGAACTGGGTACCATCGACGTCGAAAGATATGATGTTCGTTTCTCCTGTAGGCAAAGCACCTCACCGGGTCTCGACATTGCGTCGCACGGTGGCCCCACCCTCCGCATCTCATACACCTTCCTCGGAAACGTGCTCACCATTCCCTCTGCCCTTGCGTGTTCGACGTTGGAGCACTAGGGCACTGGCTTTGCCCCTCCACCCTCGTCCACTCCCTCTCGGACATGCTCTCTCATATTTTCTCTATGTTAGAATCTTTCTTCTAGAAGCACTCACCTTTAAGTTTTTCTAGAGGCAATGAGAATTTGATAGAAAAATACCTATTTCTGACCAGGTATGCATGCAAAAACCTGAAGTGTTAATTTCAAGTTTGTGTTATATAATCATAAAGCAGTTTTGGATTTGCATCACACAAGATACTCCCAGGTCGGCGACTCAACTGAGGACAGTGTATCACAACTGCTAGACAAATTAAACTTGCTGCCTGATATTTTTCTACAAGAGGACAAGAAAAATATTGTTAACTGTATAACAGCGATGACTTATTCAGAGAAAACAGAAATTAAGGCATTGAAGAAAACATTAATACACCTCCAAAAAGATGCATGATACATCTTCTCTATCTGCCATGCTCGCCACATGTGGGTTGTCAGGGACAGGTGTGATGAACTTTTCAACCAACGAATCAAGGTATTCTATTCTCTTGGGTAATGGCAAGACCGATTCTAGGTGAATCGCAGCCTACAAGTGTGTTGAAATGTGTGTTGAAATGATATATTTACAAATGAAAGGAAGCACGAAGAAACAGAAACAGTTTTTATGAGTTCAAACAATGGGTAATACCTCTAGAAGAGGTCTGCTTAGATGGATTCGGTCAAAGCCTCCAATTAAAATCCCCCTGGCTTTCTCGACATCGCCCGCAACCTGCAAAAAGACAAACAGGTCAAAATCGGTTCGGACAATAAACAAGGGATTTTATAATGAAACCCAGCAACTCTTTCACCAACAGCATTGCTTAACACATTCAACTTCTCTAGAGGAAACACCACCCACCAACCAGATGCAAGACTACCGGAAGAAAAACATTTTGAATTCATAACGTTTTCCACACAACCCTTATCGTATTTTATTCACACCCCGCAGAGATGGGTACGTGCAGAAACAGATCCACTGGGAAAAAATGTTTTAACATTCGTGAGATTCTACATGTCTTGTTCATACCGTCGACAAAAGTTGAAAGGCAGATTAATGTGCTCTGAAAAAGATTCTTGTGTGTGTGGGGAGGGGGGGGTCCCGGATCGATTTGGTGTCTGAGATCTACTACAGTTCAATGAAAGCTTCGTTAACCGAGTGGATTTTGAAATTGTTAGGAGGGGCGGCCTGTATGATATGAGCAGGTTCTAGAAGTCTGATATGGCAGGTGCCTTGAGTTGTGGACAGGGCCAGGCCATCTAAATGCACATGCTGGCATATGTGGGCCCATTACTGGAGATGCTGTTGTCGAGTAGCGAGGACATCAAATTTTGACTGGTGAACCAGTTTAGAAAATGGCCGCAGGTTGAGATCTTCCCCAATTTTGACTGTGGTGAATATATGTTGGAACGGGGTACAGGTTCTCAAGTTAGCCGCATCACTATTCACTGTCAGATGGAAGGATTGTTCACATCTTTGAACCTTCCACAGGAGAAAATGGCTCCAGAGTGTCAGGAGAGAGTGACTGTGCTGGAACGGTTTAATTGGGGAGTGGCAAAGACATCAAATTTTGACTAACCGCTGTGAGAAAGAGGTGCTTAAGATGTTCCCCAGTTATGTTTGCAAATGACATGCGCATTATGGTGCACCCCTGTCGAATGAAAGGCTCGATGATCTCACTTCCTAGAACCTGCCACCGGAGAGGATGGCTCTGCAGGGTTAGGGGAGGGGCTCATGGGAGTGGTGGGGAAAGGACTTCATATGAGGTCATGAGGATAAGGATGTGGTCGCCGATGCAACAACATATTGCTTTGGATTGTACAATGTTGTGGAAAGTGAAGGCACCATGGAAACTTGTTGTGTGCTTGGCTGGTGCGAAGGAAGAGACTGTTACAATGCTAGTCAACGCAAATGGGGACTGGGCTTTGACAATACATGCTTGGTGTGCGACAACTAGGAGAACTTATTCTTCACGTCTATGATCAGTTACAGTATAGGAGTTGTTGATTCCATGGATAGATGGGCTTAAGACAGATTTCTTCTTGGTAGATATTCAGACGGAACAATGGGGGAGGGCAATCAGGTGTACAGGAGGAGGCACGATAGAAGTTGGCCATTAGCAACCCTTCGGATGATTTGGAATGAAAGGAATGAGGTGGTCTTTATGGATGAGAGGTGTAACACTGGAATGGGGTTGTTTGTGCAAAGTCAGTGTATGTCGTGGGTGACCTCACAGCTCAGCAAGGTTTTCAGATGAGTATGCTTGTACTTTGATATTGTAACTTGGTCATTCCCTTTAGACTGAGACACGGCAATCTTAACAAGTTGACCAACCTTTGGCTTCTCAGGAAAAAAATCATTCATAGGCTTTTTAGTCCACCTTGTAATGTCACAATAGTATTGCAAGTGGCAATGAGTGCATGCAAAAACATATACAACGCATGCTACTATAAAGCACTCTGCATTCCCCCCAAAAAAACAAAAATAAAAAAGTAAAACCATGTTGAATTTACATCAACGGAGTTAAAAACACTATATTAAGTCAAAGAGCATAAATTCCAATTCAACATTAAGGTTTAAAAACATCGCCATGCATTCCAATTCCAAAGATTAGCGCAATATGTACTTGATCACTCCGTTGCAGAGACAGCAACTACCACAGCAAATATATATTTGCATTGCAGAACTAATAGAAACAAAGTACATACCAAAAATGAAAAACGAGAATATTGAACAAACATCAGAGGTAAGACATTAGAAAACTCTCTCCCAAGCTCGGCTGCAATAGCCTCTTCAAAAACAGAAAAAGCCACTTCTTTGTTTCCCTGCATAGGAGCACACTCGCAGACAAGGTTTAGTCTTAAAAACATAATGACCGACATTAAAATCAATCCCTTTTTATTTGTCATACCAATCTGTATTCCATGTTTGCATGTCTCACAGCAGCTTCTAGAAGTGCGGTTGAAAATTCAGAGTACAATATCTGGTATTCAGCACGAGCTCCCAAAACATCACCACTAAGTTCCTTGAACCTAGCAGCAAAAAGATGTATATCTGGTTGTTTCTGGAAAGGCATTGTATAAGTCAGTCACTTTTAAAAACAGGGTAGACATATTATTGAAAGTTGACTATTTAATAAAGAAAAAAAGTATCTGGATGATTTTTAAACTTTGACTCGTAGCATGGAGAAACAATTCAACAACAACAACAAAGCCTTTTCCCACAATTAAGTAGGGTCGGCTACATGGATGCTTCGCCTCCATTCAGATCTATCTTGGGTCAATCTCGTACTTATATCCAAAAAACTAAGATCCCTTGGGCCGTCCTCGCCCTCTCTTAGCCGGCTCAACATCCCAACACTCGCATCTCCTAACCGGTGCATCAGTTGACCTTCTTTGCAAATGACCAAACCATCTCAAGCGGTTTTCTCGCATCTTATCCTCGATCGGAGCTACACCAACATTCTTTCTGATTGCATCATTCCGAATCTGATCTTTACGTGTATGTCCACACATCCATCTTAGTATTTTCATTTCTGCTACAGCCATTCTCTGCACATGTCTATGGTTCATAGGCCAACATTCAGAACCATAAAGCATAGCAGGTCTCACGACTGCTTTGCAAAACTTTCCTTTAATTTTTAAAGGAATTTTCTTATCACAGAGAACAGCGGAGGCTCCTCTCCACTTTAGCCAGCATGCATTTATTCTATTAGTAACATCTCCATCAATTTCCCCATCATGTTGCAAAATAGATCTCAGATATCTAAAAGAATCTCTCTTCTGAATGTTATCGTCACCAATCTTCACCTCGATTCCTTCACCATTGCTTCCATCAAAGGTGCATTCCATATATTCCGTCTTAGCCCTACTTATACGAAAACCTTTAGTCTTCAATGCATGTCTCCAAACCTCAAGCTTCTCATTTACTCCATTTATAGTCTCGTCAATCAACACAATGTCATCAGCAAATAACATACACCAAGGTAACTCATCCTGAATGTGACTTGTCAACTCGTCCATAATCAAAGTAAAAAGAAATGGACTCAAAGCTGAACCTTGATGTAAACCAATGTTGATATCAAAATAGTCAGTCTTCCCCGTCGGGGTCCTTACACAAGATAAAGCCCTATCAAGCATGGAGAAACAATTCCTCGCAAAAAATTAAAAACAATGAACAGCCATCAGCGCTTCTCATTGGGTAAAAAACTAGCACTTCTCATCTCTAATAAGCCGATACCGGAATTTTATGACAGAAGGGATCATTCATGACATCAGCTTGGAGTTGCGGAAAACGTAACTGTCTCATTATGCCATCTGATATTTTCAGTTTGTCTCCTTAATTTTCTCACGAAAGCATATTAATTTTATTGTATATTATTGGGAAAAATAGAGAAAGAAGATGTTTATTCCTTGAGCCCTAGGCTCTCTTATACAGGGAGAGACCTATAGGCAAATTACATAAAGTAGACAGAAAAAGAGAAATAGATAAACAGATACATAAACATAAAATATATCTCTACATTCCCCCTCAAGAGGGAGCATAGATGTCTATCATGCTCAGCTTGGATGAACACGTCTGAAAGGACCCTCTAAGTAGGGTTTTGGTGAAGATGTTTGTTGTCTTGTCTCTTGAACTGACATTGGATATAGAAATGAAGCCCTTCTGGATCATGTCCCGCATATAATGGCAATCAACCTCAATGTGCTTTGTCCTCTCGTGGATTGTAGGATTATTAGCAATGAATAAGGCGGCCTGATTGTCGCATTCTAGCGACATAGGAAGAGGAACATCTATATGTAAATCTGTTAAGACTGCTCGGACCCCCATTACTTCTGCACATGCTTGTGTCATAGCTCTATACTCGGATTCAGCACTAGATCTAGCAACAATGGTTTGCTTCTTACTTTTCCATGACACAACTTACTCTCCAACAAATATAGCAGATCCTAATGTAGACTTTCTGTATTTGAGGCACCCTGCATAGTCTGTGTTTGCACATGCTGAGATAGTAATAGTGCCACCTTTTTTAAATAGCAGTCCTGCACATGGAGATGATTTAAGATACCTTAGTATCATTTGTATAGCATCCATATGTACCTGGTGAGGTTCTTCCATGAACTGGCTCACTCGACTGACTGCAAATGAAATATCAGGTCTGATAATGGTAACATAAAGAAGCTTTCCCACCAGTTCCATGTATCTTCTCCTATCAACCACATCAGTATCATCATCATACCACTTCATGCTCGGATTCATGGGTGTAGTAGTCGATCAACATCCAAGCAAACTCGTGTCACTTAACAAGTCAGTGACATATTTTCTCTGAGTCATCACAAGCCCTTGTTGATTTCTGGCAAACTCCAGTACCAAAAAGTATCTAAGAGCATCTAGATCATCGGTAACAAATTCACATCCCAGATTTCTTTTGCTCTTTTTATTTCATGCATATCACCTCCTATAATAAGTATATCATCAGCATACACCATAATAGCAATCGTACCTCTGGAGGTCCTCTGAACGAAAAGAGAGTGATCTGCATTCGACCGTTTGAACCCTTGCTTCTCAAAAAAATCTGAGAGCTTCTGGAACCAAGCTCTCGGGCTCTGCTTAAGGCCATAGATTGCCTTATAAAGTCTACATACCTTGGAACACTCCCCTCAGCAGCAAACCCTAGTGGCAGCTGCATGTAGACCATGGAAGAAAATATCGGCAATATATCGACGATATATCGCCGATATATCGATATCGTCATGGGACCGATATGGGCACCGATACGGCGATATATCCCGATTTCCAGGGATTTCCTTCACAAAGGATCGTCGATATGGGCGATATTTCGACGATATATCGTCAATATATAGTCGAAATATCGTATCGATACGATATCGAAACAATATCAATATCGATACGACCTTCCATGATGTAGACTTCCTCCTGAAGATCACCATACAAAAAAGCATTCTTGACATCCAACTGAATCAGGGGACAATCTCAAACCACTGCAACACCGGAGAAAATGTGTCAAGATAGTCCACCTCGTACGCTTGAGTAAACCCCTGGGCAACCGATCGAGCCTTGAACCTATCAATGCTACCATCTACATTTTTCTTCACTGTAAATACCCATTTACAACATACTATAGATGCTCCAGTGGGCGCTGGAACAAGGCTCCAAGTACCTCTCAACTAAAGAGTTGTCATCTCTTCCTCCAAAGCCAAATGCAATCTACTATCGTTCAATGCCTCATGGTATGTCTGTGGTATGTCCACACCGGACGAAACTACTGCAAACCTCCTGAAGTCACCAGTCAGACGCTCAAAGGTGGCATAAGAAGCAATCGGATATGAAGCGCATGAACGCTTCTGCTTCCTCAGAGCAATAGGAAAATCAAGTTATGCATCATCTGTGCGACTTGCATGTTCATCCCTTTCCTGAAAGAACCCCTGCTGAGAAACATCATCAGACCCATCATTAGAATTAATATTGTCAGAACTAACATGGGGCATGTTGGATGATTAACCATGATTATGAGCATGGGTTGGCCGTCGATTGTAGTGATGTGGTAGAGGATGAACCAAAACAATGGGATGAGGTAATGCTGGTGGAGGTGATGGTGGTGAAAGTGGAGGTGATGGTGGGTATATGGGTGGAGGAATATAGATTTCGTCAGCTGAATTCGATGGTGCCAACCTGTCGCCTGTAGGAGAAAAGAACATGACTAACTCAAAAAATGTGACATATGCACTAACATAATACCTCATGCGTAACGGATCATAGCAACGATAACCCCTTTGAATCCTGAAATACCCGACAAAAACGTATTTGACTGCCCTATGAGAGAGCTTGTCAATCCATGAAGACAACTGATGGGCCAACGCAACAAACCCAAAAACACGAGGGGTAAGAGTAAGAAAGAACTCTTTGTCAGGGAAAACAAGAGAGAAAGGTAACTTTTCCCCCAATACCGATGACGGCGCAGGGTTAGTGAGGTAACATGTTGTGAGAACTGCATCACCCTATAATGAATGCGGTGCACCACTCTGGACAAAGAGAATACGAGTAACATCAATAAGGTGACGATACTTCTTTCTCCGACACCATTTTGTCGGGACGTGTAAGCACAAGATGTTTGATGAAGGATGTCGTGTGATGAAAAGAATTGAGATAGTATATGGGTACATAATTCAAGAGCATTATCAATTCGCACAATTTTAAAAGAGGTGGGAAAAACATTCTGCACGTCTTTAATGGAATTCATAATAGCATTGTTGGCTTCTGATTTATTCTTTAACAAGAAAACCCAAGACAAACGACTGAAATCATCCACGACAACTAAATAGAACGTGTCCCTGATGATCAGGAGCACGACTTGGACCCCAAATGTCTACATGGAAAAACTCAAAACGGGAGTTATTGCTCCGACTCTGACAACTAGGAAAGACAGACCGATGATGCTTCCCTAACCGACGTGCTTCACAATTGAATGACGAGCGAGGTGAGATCTGGGGAAGGATTTGACGCATTTTCTGAAGTGGAAGATGACCAAAGTGCAGATGCCATAGATAAGGAGAGACATGCCCAGTAGAATGTATCCCTGATAAGGAGAGACATGCCCAGTAGATGCCATAGATAAGGAGGTTTTACAAAGAAAATATATGTATCTCGGCGGCACGCTTTTGTCTTGATTGGACTTCTGGGTAATGTTGTACGTGTGCGCGGGTGGTATCTCTTATCTGATACCATCTAGCTTTTGTTTTGTTTTGTTCATCCATCTTGTAAGTACTATCCTCTTTACGTTTTAATACATTGGGGCGAACACCTATGAGTGCTTCCCCCTTTTTTGAGCGTCAAAAAAAAAAGAATGTATCCCTGATGAGAGGATACTCCAGTATATGCTCTTTGGGCCAGTCGATACAGCCCCCTGCTCATGGCCACACCCAATTACTCTGCCCATAAGAATGTCCTGAAAGGCTGAAACACAAGAGATGGTGGGTACAATATTGCTCGATAATGTAAATCCTTAGTAATTTGACTAATCGACAATAAATTCATTGAGAAATTAGGGGCATGCAACACATTCTACAACTTCATATATGGCGTTAAGGTAATCTCCCCCTATCCAATGATGGAGAATGAGTCCCATCTGCTAATGACCACTGTCTTTAATGGAGAAACCTGCTTGTAGGATATGAGCTGATTTTTGCTTCCACACAAATGATGTGTTGCACCAAAATCTATAATCCATTTCGTGATACCTGAATCGTGATGAGAGGTAGAGGTATGAGCACTAGCTGAGGTACTAGCTCCTACAGTAGCAGCAATATCAGAGCTGCTCTCTGAAACAGGTGGAGTATTGGTTGAAGGCATAATATCTCGCAGTTGAGACAAAAGTTCATCATACCGTTGATCTGATGCGGGTGGAGTGCCATGGTGTTGAATTTGTTCTGTTATACGGGAAGATACTGGGAAACCATGCTTGGAGTAGCATATGTTTAAGTATGACCCGTCCGATGACAGTAGGTACAAGGTGGTCCACAACCACGACCACCTCTACCACGTAGCCCTCATCCACGGAATTGAGATGGGCCACCTCTTCCACAAGAGGCCTCCATAGCAGAAGAATTTAGCACTAGAGCAGGACTTGAGATATTGATTTGGCTCATTCTACGAAAGGTCTCCTCCATGGAAGGAATGGAAGCATCTGTCAGAATCTAAGAAGAAGAAGCATCATACTGTAAATCTAGAGAGGCTAGAAAGACCCACACCATCGTGGCATTCCGATAGGTCTTCAACTGCTCTGGAGTAGTGAGCATGTAGGGGTCGACCATTCTACTTTATAGTGAAGATGTCATGTTGAAGCTGTAGAATATGTCTCATTCTTGGCCGGTGAATACGTGACAGCAAGAATGTCCCACATGGCTTTAGCAGTGGGTTGATGCAAGACATCATTTGCAATGTCTAAAATCAAGGTACCAGACAACCAGACCTGGGCATATGCATCATCAGCCTCCCATGAGGCATACAACCATATTTTCTCCGTCGGTTCTTCCTCGGTAAGAATATGTTTCTTAAACATCGACTTCATTAAGCTCATGAATTGCATGGCCCATAATTCGTAGTTCGACCCATCCATCTTCACAATAGGCGCAACATGATGACTAGAGACGACTAGGGTTGTAGACTATATAAACTTCGGTCTACACAAACATGAAGATGTTTGGTTGCATGTGTAGACTTACGCAATCAAATCCATTAACACGGAGATGCGGTGTTGGTAGCCGAAGAATGACAGAGCCGCGGAGGGGAGCCCTTCAAGGAAGGGGACGGCAGCACCTCTTAAGTCCCTAGTAGTGGGAGCGTGGCGGCGGGACCCAAGGTTCGAGACGGCAGGGTCGCAAGGCAGCTGGGCTTGATGGGACAGGGCCTAATGCGGCGGGACTGTGAGGCAGCAGGGGCCGCGATGCGAAGGTGGCCCCAGGCTTGAGGTGGTAGAGGACCGGGGCGATGAGGGCACGAGGCCCCGAACGGTGAGGCGGAGAGCCGTGTGCCCTGGGCGGCGGTAACGGGAAGCTTGAGATGGGCATTAGGGGGAGCGTTTTGGTACAGGAGCTCTGATTTAGGACCTCCGCTCCGATACCATGTTGGGAAAAAGAGAAAAAGAAGGTGTTTATTCCTTGAGCCCTAAGCTCTCTTATATTGGGAGAGACCTATGGGCAAATTACATAAAGTAGACAGAGAAATAGATAAGCATATACATAAACATGAAATATATCTCTACATATGCGAAAGGATTACATATAATCTAAGAAAGAAACTAAAAAAATGTGAACAAACACAACAAAAAAACCAGAAACCATGGTAGACACAATACCGTGTGTCCAAATACTATGAAAAATGAACCATTAGAAACATGGAAGTAGGAACCTAACCTTTCAAATTAAAAATGTCAAAAAATAAAAACTGGTGTAACATAGTTCCCGCAGCAAAAGACAAAATAAGAATCTAACAGATAGCAAGACTGCAAAAAGGTGAAAAGATACTCACATCAGGAGGTCGTTGCGATCCAAACATTTCAATAAAATCAGTTTTTGTTGATTAAATTCAACCAATGATATGAACACGTGTGTGGTATTTGTGCTGAGCTACCCGCAAAACATCCCAATACACGTGTGTGGTATGTGTGGACCAACTGCATCTACACATATAAGTGGCCAGCTGTCCTATTTGTAAAAGTTACACATGCATGTCAAAACTGTTGGAAAATAATGAAAATTATTAATTCCATAGACCCTACAACTCTCTTATATAGAGAAGAGAACTATGCATAAATTACATAAGATAGACAGAAATAAAGTAAATTGATAAAACGGTACATAAACATAAATATATATCTCTACACTCCCCTCAAGATGGAGCATAGATGTCAATCATGCTCAGCTTGGATAAACACTTCTGAAAGGATCCTCTAAGCAAAGGTTGGTGAAAATATCAGCAGTTTGATCTGTTGAACTAACATGAGAAGTGGAGATAAAGCCTTTCATGATCGTGTCCCGTGTATAGTGGCAATCTACCTCAATATGTTTAGTTCTCTCATTAAAGGCATGATTGAATGAATAAAGCGGTCTGGTTATCACATTGTAACTGCATAGGAAGAGGAACATCTATATATAAGTTCGCTAGCACCATTCGGACCCACATCATCTATGTGTTCCCTAGTGTCATACACCTATATTCTGATTTATCACTTGATCTGGCAACCACAGTTTGCTTCTTATTCTTCCAGGATCCGAGAGAGCCTCCAACAAATATAACAAAGCCTAAGGTAGACTTTCTAACTCTAGGACATCTAACATAATCTGCATCTGCACAGGTAGTAATAGTAAGAGATGCTCCTTTCCTGAATAGCAATCATGCACTCGGAGATGACTTTAGGTACCTCAAGATCATATACACGGTATTCCATGTGTACCTGTCGGGGTTGCTCCACGAACTAACCCATGCCAACCTCGAATGTATCATCATCATATAGCCTCATGTTGGGATTCATAGGAGTAGTAGCAGGTTGACATCCAATCATGCTCGTCTCAACTAGCATATCGATAACATAATTTCTTTGGGTCATCGCAAGACCCTGTTGATTCATGGCAAACTCTAGCCCCAAAAATACTGTAGGATGCCAAGATCCTTGGTAACAAAGACATCTTGATCTCCTGCACATCATCTCATGTAACAACTATGTCATCAACATAGACCATGATAATAAATGTACCTCCAAAGGTTCTCTATACAAACAGTGAAGGATCTGCATTTGATCTCGTGAACTCTTGCTTCTCAATTAGATCCGAGAGCTTCTGAATCCATTACCTTGTAAAATCTACAAACATGTTGACACTCCCCCCTCAACAGCAAACCCCAGAGGTTGCTGCATGTAGACATCATGGAGATCACCATACAGAAAAGCATTTTTAACATCAAGTTGAAATAAAGGCCATTCGATATCACAGCTGCTGAAAGAAGAACTCAAAGAGTGGAGTGGCGAGCAACCTGGGAAAAAATATCCAGATAATCGACTCTATAAGTCTGAGTAAATCCTCGTGTAACCAATATGGCCTTGTAACGATCAAGACTCCTATTTGCATGGTATTTCACTGTAAATATCCATTGGCAACTGACAATAGACACCCCGGTGGGAGCGGGGACCAAATTCCAGGTACCACGTGAATGTAGTGCAGACATTTCTTCTTCCATGGCCAAACATCACCGACTGTCTCTTAAGGCCTCCCAATAATTCTGTGGGATCTCCACAGCATATAGAGCAACAATGAATCTACTGAATTCCACTGAAAAACGATCAACGGAAACCTGAGAAGCAAGAAGATATGAGGCACGTGTATGCTTCTATTTCTGAAGTGCAATAGAGACATCCAAGTCATCGGGAATCTCCTCAATCTATAAGCCAACCTCCTGCAAATGTTTTTGCTCGGACACATCTCCAGACCCATCGTTAGAAACATCGTATTCATAACAAATCTGAGGTGTGTTGGATGACGGACGATGACCATGAGCAGAAGCAAGCTGACGTGTATAGTACCTTGGCAAGGGTGGAGCTAGGACTATGGCAGGTGGAGGCACCGATGGAGGTGATGGAGCTAGAGTAGGAGGTAGAGGTGGAGTGGGAATCACATGCGTAGAGGGTGGTGATGAGCTCGTAGGAGTATGTAGCATGTAGACCTCATCATTGAATCTGATGAAGTCAACCTATCATCTGTAGGAGAAAAATACATCATCGACTTAAAAATGTGACATCAACGCTAACATAATATTTCCTATGCAAGGGATCATAACATCTTTATCCCTTTTATGTCCCGAAATACCTAACAAAAACACATTAACGGCTTTAGGAGAACTTATCAAGACCTGGGGACAACTGATGGACAAAGGCAACCGAACCAAAAACACGAGGAGTAAGTGAGAAAGGCTCTGGAAATGCCAGCGAGAAAGGAATTTTCTCACCCAAAACAGACGTGAGCATGTGATTCATAAGATAACAATACGTAAGAACCGCATCACCTCAAAACGAATGTGGAGCACGACTCTGAATAAGAAGGGCTCGACTAATATCAAGTAAATGGCGATGTTTTCTTTATGCAACCCCATTCTGTTGAGAAGTGTAAGCACATAATGTTTGATGAACAATACCACGATATGACAAGAATTGCGAGAGTGCACGAGTACAGAATTCCGACGCATTATCAGTTCTCACAAATTTGACAGAAGAAGAAAAAACAATCTGCACTTCATTGATGAAAGTCATAATCACATTCCCACGGATTTATTCTTCAATAAAAAGACCCATGAAAAATGAGAAAAGACATCAGCATCAACTAGATTAAACATGTGTATCTGGTGATAGGGAACACAATTTGGACCCCAAATGTCAACAAAAAATAACTCAAAAAGGGAGCTACTTCTCTGACTTTGATGACTATGGAAAACGTCCCAATGGTGCTTCCCTAACTGACATGCTTCGCATTGGAAGGATGAAGATGTGAGATCTGAGGGAGAACTTGACACATCTTCTGAAGGGGAAGGTGACCAAGCGCATGTGCCACATGAACAGAGAGACCGATCCTGCAGAACGAGAGGACGGGTCTGCACATGGAGTTTGAACCAGTCGATCTCCATGCATTAAACTACAACCAATCACCGTGTCCGTAAGAATGTCCTGAAATACAAATGCAAATCCTTCGTAATCTGACTGATATATAATAAATTTATAGAAAAGTCAGATGCATGCAACACATTCTGCAGGCGCATTGAAGGAGTCAAACTGATCTCCAAATGTTCTATGATTGGGGAATGAATCTCATCGGCTTAGACAACAAAGTGAGAGGTGACTGAAGTAGATAGTGAGCCGAGATCTCTCTTCTCTATCTTTCTCCACAGTTCGAACTAAGTCGAAAGTCAGAGAGGGCAATATAAGTTCAGGTGGGTTGTAATCTAAGGTTTGAGATCAAAAAGTCAACTAACTAGAGAAATGAATTAGAAAAAAATAATTGAAGAAAGCTAGCTAGTGAGGACAATCAGTGAGTCAAGAAAGCAAGCGAAGAACACTTCGATTCTCTCTCAATGGGCGTGCATCTATACAGAGTCCATTCCTTAGAATAGGTTGTCTTTGTTGCACCTTTCTTTGCTCCATCCCTTCTGGACTCTCTCTTTGCTCCCTCAGAATTCGCTTTTTGCACTCGCTTATCGCCTGAATTCTTGCAATAGCTCAATGATCGGGACGTTCTCCTTGAAGGAACATGTATGTAGGTTATAAGTTGATCTCCGTCTCCACACAAGTGATGTGTCGCACCGGAGTCCATAATCCATTCTGTAATATCAGATCATGACAAGTAGTAAGATCATAGATGCTACTTGAGGTACCGGCAAAGGCAGACGCAACAACATCTGACTGGCCTTCTGGAGTAGGCGAGGAAGAAATGGTACTAGCATGAGGCATAATGTCTTTCAATCGGGGTAGTGGGTACTAGGATCTCAAACCTCTGATGCAAAGACGAAGTTGCATGAGAGTTAACTCAGTCCATTGCACGAGCCGATGCAAGAAAACCATGCTTGGAGTTGTATGTATTTTGTATGCCCTAACTGATGACAATAAGGGAAGGGCTTACGAATACGACCCCCTCTACCATGAGGTCCACAGGTAAGAAACTGATAAAAACCTCCTCTGCTATGAGAGGCGGCCATCGCAGAGGAAGTTTGACTGGAAGTAGAGAAAGGAACATTAATTTTGTTGAGCATGTGATTTGCCTCCTCCATGGGAGGAATGGTAGCATCCGCAAGTATTTATAAGCGAGCAGCATCATACTCCAGATCAAGTGATGCAAGAAACACACCAACCATGATTGTATTCCTCTAAAACTTCTGTTGCTCAAGGGTGGCAGCAAGTGGCATAAAGCTATGAAGCTTCTCAAACATGCCCCTGAGAGAGGTATACAGAGAGTGCAGAGGACGACCATTCTACTTGATCATGAATATATCATATTGTAACTGAAGGATTTTGGTCTCATTCCTCGTCGAAAAATATGTAGCAGCGAGAATGTCCCACATCGCCTTAGCAATGGGCTGATGCAGAACATCACTGGCGATCTCAACTGTGAGTGTGCAGACAACCATACACGAGCATAAGCATCGTCAGCCTCTTACGAGGCATTAACCCTAGTCTTGTCAGCCGGCTCCTCCTCGGTAAAAATGTGTTTCTTACTCGTAGATTGCATTAGGCTCAAGAACTCAATGGTCCATATTCCATAATTCGTCCCGTCTCTTGACTACTAGCGTTGGACCTCGAAAAGTGTCGATGGCGAGGATCTCAACCTTACTTTTGAGATGTTGTCTTATCAAGAAACGGAGGCTTGTAGACCACAAAAGTTCATCTAGACAAACATAGAGAGAAGTGGCGGCATATAGAGACTAAGTACAACCCTTCTCATCATTGCATAATGTGTATTTGACAAGAAACGAATGATATTCAGATCTAGAATCACCCAAAAATTTCAAACATAAATCATGAGTGATCACCAGATCACTCCTTTGAAACCCTCAAGAGCGACGGGAGGCACCCTAGGGTGTAGTGGTGCCATCGAAGACGACGGCTGCAACCGATGGCGATGCGACATCCGTTGGCAGCGCGACGACGACTGCCGGAGACGACGGCAAGGGTCGCAGGGGGCTGCGACTGGCAGCCAACGGCGACGAAGGCGGTCGGGAGAGAGGAAAAGGAAGGAGCGACGAGTGTAGGCTAGGGTTTTGGAAGATGAGGTACTAGGGCTCTGGTCTAGGACCGTTGCTCTAATACCATGTTGGAAAATAATGAGTATTGTTTATTCCATGGACCACTAGGCCTCTCTTATATAGAGAAGAGACATATGGGTATATTACATAAGATAGGCGGAAATAAAGTAAACTGAGACAGTACAGAAACATAAATATATATATATATCTACAAAACAACTACAAGAGTACAATCACGCATGAATTTTGGCAATTTGATGGAACAATGCTAGGGGATTCATGAACAAAATAAAAAATGTAACCCGCGCAAAGCACAATGATATTGGATTCCTCTATCGGTTTGGGAACCTTACTCAACTAGATTGGGTTCAAATCTCTTACCCAGCAGTGTGGCGGATCTGTAATTTTCACGCATTTATAAATACAAATTGCAAGCATATAAAAAGTAAATATTGCACGTATATGTTCTTTTTTATTAAACAGCATTAACACCTCCCATCAGTAAATGGCGTCATTATGGCAAAGCTATACTGAATCGCATTAACTTTTATAGTGAAGGAGTTATCATGAGTCAAAGAGGTCACCTTCAGCTCCTGCCTCAACTGTGGCCCTCCTTGCTCATATCAATCTCTTCTAATCTTCTTTCTAGCTCTCAATCACGCCTCACCCATTTCCCAACCATGTCATCGAACCTTCGTATCAAATAAACAACCATGAGATAAGATATACTCGAGGATACTTTATCACACCCATCACACCCTCCCTCACCTTTTGTAATGACAATATGTCTAAAAATGGCATCCCACTACCACTCTCCCATATAGCCCCCATGCGCCCCATTCTATGTCTATTAGCAACTACACGATGCACTTCGCCTAGTTTCTCTTGAACTCGTCATCTCGTGATGGATCTCATCTTCTAATATTATTTCATTTTATTTAATTAGTTTTAAATTTACAGGTCAAATGTACATTATGGGCAAAGCACATCAAATTGCAAAGATCGTTGAAAAGACAAACAAACAACTGTGTTGAACATTTTCAAAGTAATAATCAGATCCAATCCAAATCAATCCATGATCAGGTGGATAAAACTAAGTTGGACTGCATATGTGGGTGACATTTGGTTCAACGTTGGCATTCTCCGAGGCAAAGATTCTCCAAACACCAAATTTAACATAGTTTTAAAAATTCCAGCATTAAGCGAAAATATACATTAACGTGAGGAAAAATACCAACAAAAATCAACTCTCATATGCTTATTTACAAATCTTCCTTATCAATCAAACCACTTACAATATTTTTAACATTTTATTTCTGAAAAAGCATGTGCCCTATTTATACCTTTAATCTATGTCAATCAAGCACCATCCGGATATAAAAATAAAGGACAAATATTGCCATTTTTTACTCAGTAACTAGCATAATGGGTATTGAGGATATGGGTCGACGGAAACAATTTGTTGTGCCGAACGGTAAGATCAGTTTATGGAATGTATTCTAGCATGTTTGTGCATGTTATTACTATGTCTTCATCGACCGCATTTTGGAGAGGTATTTGTTCGATCCTGCCAGATTTGATGACCTCAATGCGCCCAATTTTGAGTGATGGTACAAGTTTTCGATTCGTGAAGGATTGGTCGGAGGAAGGAGTGTTTTGTGACATGTATCCTTGGGTTTTTTCGATGACTCGGGATAAGGATGCCAACATTACGGATGATTAGTCCGAGAAATCTTGAACACATGGTTTCACGACAAAGTTATCAGATCAGAGTAGAGTAGATGAGCTTTTTTTTCTCTCGGGCAGATTGACGAGGCTGGAGGAACCATCTAATAGGAGGGATTCGCTGTACTGGAGAGATGAAGTGTTCACGGTAAACAAACGTATGCCGTTATTGTTGATCCTACAACAACAATTGATGAAGAGTTCGCTCAAGATGGTGCTATAGTCTGGGAATGGCAGGTCCCTACTAGAGTTCGAGTCTTCCTGTAATTGATGAAAAGAGGGAAGATCATGACAAGAGTTAGACGGGCCAGGATTTTCCCTGGAGCAGAGGAGACATGTAGAAGGTGTGGTGAAGAGGCAGAATATGTTGATCACCTTTTTTTCTAGAGCCCTGGTTTAAAAGAGGCTTGGAGAATTGCTGACTTTCATGGTATTCAGTGGGGTGATATGGGCTCTTTTTAGAACTCGATATGCAGAGATTAGACAGGATCAGTTGAGGGAAGATGGATCTGTGCACACATATTGGCCATCTGGCTAACTAGGAACAATGTCATATTCCAGGGTGGTAGGTTTTATTGTGAAAACATTCTTATGCATGCCAATGCTCTAACTGAAATTTGGCACTTGTAACTTTTGATTGTATTCCAATATATGCGTGTGTGTTGGATAGGTCTCTAAAGGACGTTCATCCCATAATTTCTCAAAAGAAATAATAAAGATATTTCTCTCTGTAACAATTAACAGATCCATCATGAATATAACATTTATAATAGATGATAATGCTGATGAATTATTGGTATTTAGCATGTACAGTTTTCTTCAGAAATATTCTTGATAATATACTACATATGTATAGTTATTCCGAAAAAAATTGAGTTTACATATGCAACAAGATGCAAAATCACCATTCGGTTAACTCTAATTAAGTAATGCAAGGAATCCTATGTGTTGCTCAAACTCCAAGAACAAACTACTTTACCACATAAAAATTATTTGTATAATATAAATACTTTCCGAAAATGTTGACAAATACAATATATGGCAAACTCACTGCTCAATGAACTCCTACGGAGTATGCATAAGAAATAATTACTTTATCACCTATCTTAAACCTTAAAAAATGATATTACAATACAAGCAAGCCATGTGATAGGGGTAACTAAAGGAAAAGGGTAAACGAGCAAACCTTGACAAAAACCTGAGTGGCACGAGCAAGCGCGTTAGTTGCAAGTTCCATGCTTCCACTGGCTTCCATGCATAGAACATAGCGTATCCAGAATTCAGTATAATTAGCGCATGCAATAAGGCACCTCTCATATAACTTAACAACCTGCAATAACCTTGTGATGTTATAGAACCAATAATGTTGGTATACAATCAAAAGCACATGTCAAATGAAGATGCGCACAAAAGAATACTCCATTGGCTGAATAGGGAGGCCCCTCAATAAGGAGGGACCCTCCTTTTTGCCTGAAAGCAAGATGGTTATGCGTGTAAGCATTAACAGGATACCTGCATATATGAGATTTGAATTTTAAAGATCGTATTTACTTTGCAGCACATTGTGAACCCAGAATGCTCATTGACAATTGAGGAAATTGAAGTACTTGGCCTCATGGAAACCCAATGATAAGTCCATGCTCTAGCCTCAGTTCAGTTTCCCATTTAAAAATGTAGCTTCACCGAACAAACTTTCGCCAAAAAGTATACTATGCAGCCACTAATACTCAACTGTAAGTTCGCAGTATTGAAAATATATTTATCACTACTAACTCGAGAACTAGACAAAACTCGAAAGGAAATTATGAATAAAAATGTCAAAGCACAGCATACTCATACCTTGTTGAAATCGTCCCCTTTTTCAATAAAATCCAGATAATAATGCCAATTTTCCAGCTCTGGATCATCAAGAGGCTTCACATGGAAATATGGCCTCCTAATCGATGTTTCATAATGAATGATTTTAGAGTCGAACTCTTTAGCTTCTCTATAGATCTCTTCCCTAACAGCGATATACTTCTCAAGTTCCTCTGTCACCATTAAGGCTTCGCTTACAGATTTATGAGATTGTTCTTCACCATCAGTCCGTACCTCTCCATCAATTTCTTGCTCTGCAGTTGCTTCATTTATTCCAACAACAGCTTCCTCAGGTAAACGGATATCTGCCAGAGGCCGACTGGCAGCGAATTCCTTAAAACTACAGTCAATAGCAAAGTGTATTAGATGACAGATCAAAATAGTTGTATAAAAGAACAAGAAGATATTTAGATGCTAACAGGAAAAATAACTGCAGATCAATCAGAAAAGATAGAATTTGCCGCAATAACCATGATATACAAGGCACCTCTCATCCATTCTTTTGAAACATGAAATGGGTGCGTCACCTTTAGATGGTGACACCAAAAAGAACTTTTATCGGTCAGGGATTATCCAAATATGTATAGGAACCTCTCATCAATGTAGATTAAAAAAAGTTGATACCTGGTGATTTTTTATAATCAAATGTCCATATGACTCTAGATCTAAATGCCACACAGAATTCAGGTGACTAACCGATTTGATGTGGAAAAGAGATCTGGATTTCATTTCCACGTTTTACATAAAGTGATTGGTATATATTTTAAAGGTACGTGTCCTTGGATATAAAAAATAGATATGCAACCGACATCAAGACCTTCATACATCAGTCCAATTAAACCCAATGTCCAAACACCTGCAAAACATATCCACAACCGATGAAGTCCTACTTTCAGTTGATACTGTCTACCTTAGTAAAAGATATTTCATTCATACACACCCAAATGGGACTTTAGTCTGTAAATTTGACAGGGTAGACAAACTTTAAGAAAAAACAAAGAATGAGCAACTTTCTCGATTTATAAACAAGACTAGCAAAACCGTAGTATGGAGAATTTAATCGCAAAACAACGGCTTCATAAAATTGTAGCCTCTCCTATGAGGTCTTAAATTTCATATTTCTTCAGGGAGAAATTGCATGATATTTTCCAGCATCTAACAAATAATTGTGAAAAATGAACTTTTAGTGTGTATGCTAAGGAGAAGAATCAGATAATGCCTTACCTGCTAAAATAGCGATCGAGTTGTTGGATTGGGCATTCCAGAATCCTGGTGTAAATTATCGCTACTCGACTCCACTCCTGGAGGGTGTACTCATAATTTATGTACTCATCCCATAAAGGAGATGATAGATAGTCCGTGCCAACATATGCTAAACCACGTTCAAAAAGCCTGAAATACAAAAGTGAAGTCAATGAGAGGATGACAAAAATATCTGAGAGTTGTAAATCATCCCTACTGAAACTTTTCTACTTTAGTGCTGAACAAAAAATAAAAGCGTGGCACATCATAAGCCGCATTCTTATTTACCTTCCCAAAAAAAGCATATTACATTCCTGAAATGGAGGAGACAATTGCAGGCTATCATAGCCTCTAAATGAACTTCATCTTCTGAGCAGCAATGTCCAAGCCATATTGGCACACCAATGGTAAGTCTCAAGAGTAGGGAAGTGCATGATTGGAACAGAATAAGATAATAGTATAAATGACTTTAAAGACAAGAAGAATAAGCATAACATTGATAAATAACATGGAAACTAAAACGTGAAATTCTAAAATGCTATCCCATCAAAGCTCTCAGCCATACATGCGGGGGACACTGTTGCAGGCATACAGGAAGAGGGTCAGAAGAAGCAATCGTTACAAGGTGTACCAATCAAAAAGTGATGTATAGAAAAGACATCTTTACCTTCGAATATTCTCAGGGTCGCCACGTGTTGATATAGCAAGCTGACAGTAGTGCACCCAAATATCAACCGAGTATGTAACGGCAAGAACTGCCCGCTCATATACCTCCACAACTTTGTCCATTGTATCAAACCGTGCCTCATGATCAGCGTATTTTTTCCAATAGCCAAAACATAATGGGAATTCAGCCAAGAATGCATCATATACCTTTCGAATCTTCAAAATGTTGTTCTACATAAAAACACAAAGCTAAGGAAAGAATCCTATACATTTTGAATCTTACATGAAAACAAAACGCTGAGAAAATCCTACTCTAAACTATTAATTGCGTTGTGAACCAGTTATAATTCATAAAAGCAAGAACAAGTACTTCAAAAATCAAGTTGTATGACTGCAGTCATTGCAAAAGATTTCAAGACCATGTTCAAGTTTCTCAAGCACCCCACCCCCAATTTCTTTGAACACATGCATGGCAAGAGCAACTGTCTGCTACAAATTGTACATGTGCCATATAGAAACAGACTGTTAATGTTGAAAATTACTGCACTGCAGTACTGCACAACCAATAATATTTCAATAAGGGAGATTTTTTTAACTAAAGTTCCAACTTCCCTGATTATTGCCTGAAATTCAGATTCCGGTTTCTAAATTTACTTGGTTCCAGGCTTTCAATAGACTGAAAAATTCATCCACATCTCCATGTCCCAAAGTCCAACAGCACACACGAAAGTGTAACATGTCATATCATTGTATATTAGTGTGTGAGTGCAAGTGAGGCCATGACCAGCTAAATTTATTATTCCCTTTCGAGTCATATTTTGGATGGCAGAGTACACAAATCCCAGAAATATATCAAATGACTACACATGTTAAGGACCTGAGGTCACCAATTTGCAGCTTCCTGCCATAGTACTAAATATCGGGATATCTCGGTGATATATCGCAATTAAATCAATTATCGAGTATCAATGGGGAGGGGGTTTCAATATTAGGATGTATATTGGTTTGCAGGATAATGACAGATATGATATCTCACATGATATCAGCGATGTGTCGGTGTATCATCTCGTATTGATCAAAATTTGAAGTTTTCGGTACAAACTTTCCCCGATATTGACCGATACCATCACTATTAGGCTGATATTGTGTGATGTCACCTTTTTTATCTTTTGGTAGATTTGGTCATGATTTTGGTTATATTTATAGCAACTCGCACTATAAAAAAACATTATGATTTATATAGAGTATAGTTTATTTGGTCAAGAGCAATGCCCCCACACCCCTATAGAAGAAGCGCACCTACTCCCCTAGAGCCCTCCAAGGTCATTGATCGGGCAATGAGATCCCATTTTTGAACTGCTTTTGGCATGTATTTTTTTGAAGAAAAAAGGGCATGGACCATATGGGTGTCTGCCCAAAAACTTCACTATATATCACCAAAAGTTATTACATGCCTATTACATAAGAAAAAGAAAGTATAATTTACATTGTCCAACTCTCAGCCATCGCATTAGCTTGCGCCACAACATTCTCCGCGTGAAAACGATCTTCGTGAAATATCATCGCATTCCGAGCCAGCCAAAGTGCCCAGATGACTGCCATACACATCGATATTTCTTTCTCTGTGTCGCTCCAATCCGCCCCAATGAAAACCCAAAAGCTAGACATTGTTCGCATTCACCGCCTGATTTCTGAAGCGGTTCCAGACCTCCATAGAGCTCCACAGGTGAAGAAAAAGTGATCAGCATCCTACACAAACTCAAGGCGCTTGGGGCAAACTGGGTCCACCCCCTGGACGAAATGAGCAAATTCATCCCTTGTCAGCAGTATACCCATCCTGAAGATACGCAAAAAGACTTTTCACACGAGTTAGGATCTTCTACTTCCACATCCGCCTGCAATCCATCACACATCCATCGGGGTCAAATGTCGCCGGTCCCCTTATCGTTCTGTAGGCCTTCCCAACTGAAAAAGAACCATCTCGCCAGATCCACCAGCCTCGTACATTCATAGGCGCGGCCATCTCATCGAGCTCCTCAAGCAAAGTCATGAGCTCCTCCAAACGCAGATCTAAGAGCTCAAATCTAAACTGTGGAAAGAATGACTGCCCATCCTTGACCTCAGTTATTGAGCAATCAGGACTTTCCACCATGGCCATCAACTGTAGGAACCTACGAGCCAGGAACCCATACTCACTCCAATCATACTTCCATAAGATAAACCCTGTGCCATCTCCAACCACAGGACTCAAAAAAAGATGTATCTCCCGTGACACGTTGTAGATGACCCTTCAAAAATATGACGGCACGAGACCTAGATCCTCGTGAGTAGACTCCTCAAATACACGCAGCCCATCTGTTGCGCATGGCCCTATTCATTTCTTCCAAACTTCGCACAACAAGTTCCCCATCCGCATTTGGGCACGTCACTATCTTCCACACCACAAGAGGAAATCCACATGATTGCCCAGAGGATGATCAGAAAAAATGCCTCATGATAGTCTCAAGCTTCTTCCTAGCACACACAGGCACCAGTCAAGAAGAAAGGAAGAAGGTAGGGATCACTGAAAAAACTAAGTGCAGCAGCACCAACCTGCCACCCTTCGACAAGTAGACAGACTTCCATCCAACCAGGTTCCGCTCCAACTTCTCAATCACCGGTAACCAGTTTGCGGCGCGCATCCGACCTGCCATTGGTGGTACGCCAAGGTAACACAACGGCACGTCCCTATGTAGGGACCGCATCCATTTCACATATGAGTCGATTTCCCCATCCCTCAAGCCAAAAGGAGCGAGCTCTGATTTGCCCATGTCCAACCTCAATCATAAGATATCCAAGACTGTAGAGAATCCTCGTGCAAATGCCAGTATCACCCTCCGTAAAGAGTATTGTGTCATCTATGTATTGGAGGATGGGTATATAAGTGTCATCCTTTGAGTAACCACTGCAGAAGCCCCTCAAAATTGCTCGATCCACCATGATCATCAAAGCATCGGTCACAAGTACGAAAACTTATGGCGCCGACAGACAACTCTGACAAACACCTCGATGAGGCTAGAGGAAACCTCCCTTCGATTGCTCATTCACAAGAACCGTATAAGACGTGGTCGTGACACATCTCTTCGTCCATGAAATCCATCTCTCTGGAAAGCCCAGCTGTGTAGAGCGGCTCAAATGAAGCGTCGGTCCAGACAATCATAAGCCTTTAAAAAATCCATTTTCAACATAACACCATTCGCTTTCCTTCCTCATGTGCCAATCCACCACAATCTCAGAAGTTGTAACAACACTATCTATAAGCTGCCAGCCATGCAAAAAGACATTCTGAACTGACGAGACGATCTTATTTAAAACCCCTCTCAGTCGATTAACCAACACATTGACCATAATAAGATAAAACATGTTAGATAACGCAAAAGCTTTGTAATCCTCAACTCTTGTTGACACGTCCTTCTTCGGTAGTAAAAAATAAATGAGCAGTTGAGCCGGTCAACCCAAAGTTGCCCTCATCAAATTCAGCCACAACTTCTAAGACCTCAGCAATCAAATTCCAAAACTTCGTGTAGAATAACAAATGTAAACCATCCGGCCCTGGGCACCCATCCGGGTTCAACCCAAAGACAGCATCACGGGGTCCAACATCCAAAACCACCTCATCAACACCTCGCATCAGGTTCCAAAACTGATTTCACCCCAACCCCAACCAACATGACATGCAATGTGGAAGACGTATGCCCATCTCCTTGAAGTAACCAGTGATCGCCCTCGCCACCTTCCCCTCCCCATTGAACTCCTCTCCCCCCACCTCTATTGAATGTATCACATTTCTCTACCTTCTACCGCTTGCAACCATGTGGAAGAATTTGGTATTAGCATCTCCCTGCTTCAACTACCTCTGCCATGATCTCTATCTCCACTCTAACTCACGTTTCAGATCTTCCTCCTCCAAAATCTTCTAAATCACCCCTCTGCTCATCAGCTCATCATCGTCTAGTCGCCTATCATCTTCCAACATATAAAATCTGACTAACTCATCCTGCAACAGACTCCTCCGCACTCGCGTAGATCGGAACTCCCTCTTGATCACTGACAACATATGCCGCAAGGCTGCTAACTTCATTGCAAACCTCATCGTGGTTGACCCCTCCATCGCCAACTCCATCCAAAAAGTACTGACCATATCACGAAATCCCTCCTCCAGCATCCAACACCGCTCAAATCTATAGTATGACGATGAACCTCTGTCGTTGCGAGAGTCAAAACACAAAGGCATCCGGTCCGATCTCGACCTTGGTAAGGAGGTGACTGAGGCCAAGCTACACATCTCCAAAGCTCCAACAGATGGAAGAAAATGGCCAATGCGTGACCGTGATGACGAATTCCTCCAAGTGTATCTATTGTTAGTAGCATCCAACACCTACAAAGCTAGCTCCTCCACTAACTCCCCAAAAAATGGAGCCAGGATCCTGCGCACCCCCCCATCCTCCGCATATAACATGACGTTAAAGTCACCGCTCACAAACAAACAATGTCATCCCTAGGAAACAGGCTCTAATCAAGCGCAGCTCATCCCACATGACTGTATTTGTGGAAGCTCCCGCAATGTCATATACCGACATAATCATGAAGCAGGACCAATCGACCTTGCTCACCGATACCATCGAGATCGAGTGGACCATAGCTACGTCCTCAACCAGTTCATAATCCATATGACCGCAATTCCCCATGAGCTCTCGTTCATTAATACCACTCTGAACTCGTTGAGGTGGGGACTCGATGTGGATTCCCATCTTACGGAGTCCTAATATTCAATTTTTCTTCCATGTAAACAAGCAATATCAATCTTTCACATAGCCACCACATATCAGGCCCCGCACATTCCACGAGAGGAGCTTTTGGTAAATAATAATAATAATATAATGATCTAGAATCACATATCCACGGCATGCTCCAATCAATGATGATTTTCCATTCGTTCAGTTGGAAAATTTTGTTTCTAATCTATTTTGATGCATCTTTTTCCATTCAAAATGATACTGATTATGATAGATCTTTTGAGCGAAAAAAGGGTGGTATCAGAGGATTAGATCCAACGCCAAGCTTATTTATATTAATATTATTAATCTATAGCAGTCTACAAGATTATGATGGCGTTACAATGTTCCAAAATATTTTTAGAGTAGAAATTTTGACCACGAAAGATGACATCATTCCTACCACACCAGAAGGCCCAAAGGAAGGCAAAAGAGAGAGAACAACCCTAATGGGAATTGCCGCAATGTAGACGTATCGATCTCCAAAACTACATCTTGTTCTCTACTCTCAACTACGAGATCCATGACATATGCCATACTTGTGTCGAGAGCCTACACTTTAAGAACAAATGATCCATGGCTTCATTCTCATTACCACATATTACACACAAGCAGTCTCCAGAACGCAAGATCACATCACGACGTTCCTTTGTGAGTAAGCGGCCATGAACCAACGGCCATAAAAAAACTTAATTCTCAATTGTATATTGCTTCCTCAAATTAACGTCGTTCATTCGCGGATTTCCGCATCTACCCAATAGATATCATTGGCAAACAAGTATTGTCCATTTTTGATAGAAAAATTACCCTCCGTCCATCTCAGACAATCTCTATCTCGGTTTGTCCCCTCCAAACTTGGCATCTCACCCTACAATCGCAAAAGATCCTCTAGTCTCTGGTCTAATAGTGTCGTCGGAAGGTTAGGTGACCAGAAATTATGTACCCGCATATGTTTAATCAGCAGATCTTTGTCCTCGACAATTGCAAAAAACCTCAAGAACAATTCCCCAATAGGGTCATCCCCAGTCCAATCGTCTCTCAAAAAATGTAATATCTCACCGTTGCCAAGCACAAGGCGCAACTTTGTCTTCAGTACTGACATGATGCTCTGAATTCCCTCCCACAAAGATGAGGGTAAGCGAATGATTTAGGCTTCTTCGAGCCATCAATTCCATAAATCCTTTGCATCAATCTACAAGCCAAGACATCAGTCTCACCCAAAATCTGATTGTCCATTTCACAATAAGAGCCGTAATCATGCAGTCAATTTTCAACATCCCAAAGCCTCCATTTTTCTTGCTCCAGGTGATCGTGGCCCAATCAATGAGATGAAAACCTTTCTTCTCCTACTTACCATCTGCCCAAAAGAAACGCATCATCAGACTCTCAAGCTTTTTCTGTACCCCCATCGGTAGAAATCTAGGAGAACAGAAGAAAATGGGGGTGCCTGAGAGGACATGCTTGAGCTGAATCAGTTTACAATCCACCCAAATAACCTCCCTTACCAGACCCTCAAGCTTTTTACGTACCCCCACCGGTAGGTAGAACGGAAGAAAATGGGGGTGGCTAAGAGGACGTGCTTGAGCAGAATCAGACTCTCAAGTTTTGCTTCTAATCTATTTTGTTCATCATTTTTCATTCAAAATGATAATGATTATATGGTTGATATTTGTTAAAAACCATATGATATTATGTCCAATTACTTGCTTGTTGTGATTTCTGATATAGCTCAGCATTTTGTTTATGCATATGAGATTAAATATAAAGATAGTGAGCTAAATTCACTTCCTTTATGTATCTAGGTTGTTATAGTTCGAATTTCATCATTTCAATACCTCTAAGACAGCAACGATATGTGTTATATGTGTGATATAATGTGCATTGATGTGCTAATTACCATGGTCTTAAAAAACATGCCTCGAGGCATTGAGGCGTATGCCTCGAGGCGATTTTCCAAGAAAACCGTCTCGAGGGCCCCGCCTCAAGCAATCGAGGTGAGGCGTACTCCTTGAGGTGTTGAGGGGGTCTCCGAGGCATTGAGGCGGTCTCGAGGTGCTGCCTCGAGCTACACAAATTTGATACCCAATTTTTTATATTTTTATATTAATTTTTATGATATCTTAAGTATAATTATAATTATTAATTATTTAGTTTGTTATATATGCATAAATTATGTGTTTCATATAGGAGCGAGACCCATGGGTTGGTAGGGTGCGGTGCGACAGGGAGGGTGCATACAACGATTCTTCAACTGGGTTTAGCAAATTGGATGGCTAGGATTCAAAGCATATCAATATATATATGTTAATCATATAACACATACAAAATAACATAAACATGACGTATATTGCGTATGTTAATTGTTAATAATATATGTTAGTCGCATATTTTGCTTCACCCATGCACATAAAGGGAAGCGTTGTATATCGACAAGAACTTCACCCCGCTAACATTAATGGAGGTCATAATAAGCTTTGCATTGCATATGGATGATAATACGGATTAGTATTCAAAGTAAATCCTGCAGGGTGCGTTTGGTTAGCGGGTTAAGGCGGGATAAACTGGTAGAGGGTCACCCGTTTTTAGGTTTTGGTGTTTGGATAGAGGGTTAAACCAAGGGTGGGTTAGAAGTGGGTTTGTTGTGAATCTTGTGATATGATTGCATTGAAGTTTGAAAAAGTGAGTGGTTATTGTGATGTGATTGTATTGAAGTTTGGAAAAGTGAGTAGAAGTGGAGTAGTTTATAATTTTTATATGATATGATTGTATAATATATTATTTTTTGATAGGATTGATGATGTAAAATTGATTTATTTAATTTTAAAAAAAGAGAAAAGTGGGACCCACATGAGAGAGGGGGGAGTGGGTTAGGGGGGGTAAACTCCCCCTGCAACCGAACGGCCCCCCAAAGAATATTATATATTCTCGTGTTCATAACATATACGGTGAAAACGTTGGAGACTATATAAATTGTGATTATATATATATAATTATGTTTAATTGTATTTTATGTATATTTCATATATAAATATAGGCTTACGCCTCTATCCGCCTCACGTTTTTTAAAACCATGCAAATTACACAAATTCTTGCATATAAATGTGTATTAGTATGTTATTTATTTTTTAAAGAAATATGATGATCTAAATTTGCGAGAAAAATATGATGTGAGATGTTTCTCATATTTTCACTGATGTCATCGATATATCCTCGATATATCCGAGGTGTATCCCTTTTAGGGATGACCAATAATGATACCAATATCTCGAAACTTGCTTCTTGCATCATGTTAAAACTGGAAGTGGGATTGAAAGCATCCAAAAAAATAACTATCTAAACACAATTGAAAACATATTGTGGTATGTTAAATGTTTGAAATGCTAGATTCCTATATACCAAAAGTTTGGCATCCATCCATATGTGATCGATAACATACAAAATGTGAGGGTGATAGGTTCGATAGAATTTGAATCATAAAACCAGTTGAATGAATTTATCTTGCAGCTTTGTTCAAAGAGGTCGGAAAAGCACATAGCAACTATGTTGTATGCAGGAGAACATGGTGCGCACGTGTGTGTATACTACTTTGTGGAGTATTGCAGTTCTAATTTAAATTAAAATGGCAGTTCATTACTACTAATGTCATTAAGATTAAAAAATAATTAAACCTAAATGGGCATATTTTAATATTATATTTCATATTAAAATATTAACAAGTACACATGGCCTAGATGTATATAATAAACTCCTTAAATAGTAATAAAAAACTAGTAATAAATCAAACAACTCTATATAGAATGCATATTGCAGACTATATATGCAAATATGCAGTATACATGGGCGAATATGCATCTATGCAGACTGAACTTGTGGCCTAGATTGCGTAATGTCTCACATGGAGAATGTACTTAGGGTTACCTGCCACATGCAAATGAAGCTGCATGTGCAGCTGATTTTATCAACATTCCGAACCAATGAATTTGTCTTTTACAAATAGGGTGGGATGCCTTTGTTAGTTTTGTCCATTTACATCCTCTGAAAGAAAAAAAATCAATAAACAAATCTTCCTTATTTAGGGAGGTATCCATTTTGAGTTTTCTTTTGAAAAACATCATTTTCCATTTCATTACTTGTTTGTTATTCATCTTCCCTCAATATTTTCTCACCCTACTCATGGATTTATACGTACTCAATTAACCTCCTCTATAGATCGGCATAATAGGCATGTTTTCCTAATCATTTCCCTCGTCTTTCTAGGGAGAAAAATAGGTGAACCTCAAGTGCTCACCAAAAAACTGTATTTAATATTAGGTAAAATATTTCAAATATTTCAGTCAGGACCAAAACAGAAACCAACCATGTGAATGGATCTCATCCTGAAAGATGAGAGTATTCAAGGTTAATTAATCAGCCCACATAAATGCAAAGGTCTGCCCCTCTCCACCCTCGACTGATAAGTCAATTATTCAAAAACAGGTCTGAACTAAAAACATAAAGCCCATCCACCCACTCCCCTCCTCCAAATCTCTTTGGTGTTGCCACACCAGAAAAACAGATGATTAACGTGTCTGCATCTTCCTGGTGGCATACGGGACAAGACGCCTTTTTATTTGAGATAAATCACGTCCTGAAAATTCTCATCATCAATTTGTTCTCCCTAAACAGCTGCATAAAGATCTTGTCATCTTGACCTTGAATGATGCGCACACCTTCCAACTACACCAGTCTTTTGGCAACTCTGTATATGGGAGAAAACTCCGAAAAGTTCTTATTAGGATATTATTCCCCTGAAAGTTGTGCAGTGTTTGTCACCGTGAAGCCTTCATACCAAATCCAATGACCTCGTGAGCCCAATAAAAATCAGCACCCTCTAGATCCTGCAACCACGGACTAAAAACCCAAAAAAATATTGGATGAAGAGACATGTTAAGGACACACCAATCCACGCACATTACGCAACACCTGAAGTGAACCAATAATCCGCACAAACACCTCTTATTCACAGCCAAAACAAATGTCTAGGAAACTAGTCATGAAAAATCATATACCCCATCCAATCATCAAGCCAAAGTTGAAAAAAAATACGCCATCCCTTACGACCAGATGCATACAAGGAGTCATCTTTGACATTGTCATGCAAAAGCCGCCAGAAATCAAAATGTGATTTCACCCTCACACTACTTATATCAAGATCCGTAGGAACATCATATATATAGCACACCAGCAAGCTGATCATATCCTCCTAAATGACCAGATCCTCGCCATCCGCTTGACTAACAACATCTCATTCATCTCCACAAGACAGTGTACCCTTAATCAGGATATCATGTTCCACAAAACCAGAGCCATTCCATTTCCAGCCGAAAGGAGTTCTAAAAGAAACTCCACATGATAGTCTTCATGACATGAGCATCTGAATTTTACTCGGTGTCTTCTAGATTGACATGTAGGCTATAGAAATTATCAATAGAACAAACTTAAGTAAGAAAAATAAGCCACCCCTCAATAAATATCTAACTTTCAAGGCGCCTTACGCTCCATCTTCTCTAACAAGTGCAGGCAAACATACCCATGCAGATGCCCTACTAACATCATAAATGCCGCACTCTAGCAAGTTGAGCATATCCTCCTACTCACCCCCAATTATCACTACTGGTTTGGCTAGCAACGTCTCATTCATCTCCATGAGACAGGGAAACCCTAACCCACTCTCCTTCAATGACCGAGATATGACTTCCCAGGAAACCATAGCCATCCCCTTGCCTTCATGCCCTAAGGTTGTCCAAAAGAATCTCTATGTGATACTATCCATGCGCACCCGAGTCCTAGTGGGCACTTTATATATTGACAAATAAAACATCAAAATCATCAATAGAACTTAATTGAGCAAAGACCAATCAACCACCCCTTAATATCAGCCAGTTTATGATGCATCTTCAACAAGTGCATCCACTCCATCTTCAACAAGTGCATCCATTCATCCTCGCGCAGCTACCCCACTATCAGAGGCGAACCCAAGTGTGACATTGGCACTGGCAGTGGCCGAGAAGCCCCAAACATGCCCAACACCGCCACATAGTCCCCAACCCTTCCCAACTAAAAATAACAAAGAACTTTGACTTGTTAACCTACAGAAATACCTGTCAAAAATAACCAACATTGCTAACATCCTCCTAGCATCAAAAGCACTCTCCCCCTTCCCACATCAAAGAACAAAGAGTCATCAATACTGTGTCAAAACAGAACTACAAGATTTATGAATCCAATGAAGCAACCATCTTGAACTGCCAACTAGGTTGCAACAGTGAGCGTGTCGTTCGCGATGACAGACATGAGTTAAGGCGAGCAGGCAACCCTACTGGATACCCTGCAATTGTTGAAAGTAACCACTAATCGAGTGACCATTGATCAAAAATGAAAGTGATGTGTTGGTGACAAGTCACTTCATCCACAAGATGTAGACACCTGAAAGTCCTTTTTGTGCAACGAACTCCATAAAAATCATCAATCTACATAACTGTATGCCTTTGAAAGAAAAGCGTTGTCTACACTTCCAATCTGAAACAATCTCTAAAACCATAACCAAAGTGCCCTTGTCTACACTTCCACTCCTAAACAATCTCTGAAACCACAACCAAAGAGTATGTCATCATGCCATCAGGAACTAAAATTGTTGGGAGAAAAGAGTTCGTTGTTATTTCAGAGAACCCTAGGGTCTCTTATATAGAGGAGAGACCTATGGGTAAATTACATAAGGTGGAAGCGGAGAAATAAAAATAAAGAAACAATACATATAGAGTATATAAATATGTAAATATCTCCACACTCCACCTCAAGATGGAGCATAGATGTCAATCATACTCGGCTTGGATGAACACTTCTAGAATAATCCTCTGAGCAGTGGCTTGGTAAAAATGTTTGTTGTTTGGCCTCCTGAACTAACATGAGAGGTAGAAATCAGGCCCTTCTGAATCATGTCTCTAGTGTAGTGGCAATCTACCTCAATATGTTTTGTTCTCTCATGAAACGCAGGGTTGTTTGCAATGAACAGGGCAGCCTGATTATCACATTGTAACTTCATGGGTAGAGGAACATCTATATGCAAATCTGCCAACACTGCTCGGACCCACGTCATCTCTGTGCTTGCTTGCGCCATAGCTCTATATTCAGATTCGGCACTTGATCTCGCCACAACTGTTTGTTTCTTGCTTCTCCAAGAAATAAGAGAGCTGTCAACAAATACGGCAAAGCCTGAAGTAGATTTTCTATCCCTAGGACACCCTGCATAGTCTGCATCAGCACACGCGGATACAGAGAGAGTTTCTCCTTTCTTGAAAAGTAAACTTGCGGCTGCGCCTGGAGAGGATTTTAGATATCTCAATATCATGTATATAGCATCCATATGTACTTGTCGACGCTGCTCCATGAACTAACTCACTCGACTCACAGCAAAAGCAATATCCGGTCTGGTAATAGTAACATAGAGAAGCTTTCCCACTCTCTCTGTATCTCCTCTTATCCACTTCATCTGTATCATCATCATACAACTTCATGCTAGGATCCATGGGAGTAGTAGAAGGTCGACACCCAATCATGCCCATCTCAACAAGCATGTCTGTAACATATTTTCTTTGAGTCATCACAAGACCTTGCGCACTTGTAGCGAATTCCATCCCTAAGAAATACCTTAGGGTACCCAGATCCTTAGTCACAAATTGACTGCTTAGAAATTCTTTTGTCATCTTGATTTCCTGCACATCATCTCCTGTAACAATTATGTCATCAACATAAACCATGATAGCAACTGTACCTCTAGTTGTTCTATGCACGAATAAAGAATGATCTGCATTTGACCTCTTGAACCCCTGCCGTTCGATTAAATCTGAGAGCTTTTGAAACCATGCCCTCGGACTTTGTTTAAGACCATATATTGCCTTACGGAGTCTACAAACCTGCTGACACTCCCCCTGAGCAGCAAACCCCGGAGGCTGCTGCATGTAGACCTCTTCTTGTAGATCTCCGTACAAGAATGCATTTTTAACATCAAGTTGAAATAAGGATCGGTCACGTACCACAGCAACTGAGAGAAGAACACGTAAAGGGGAGTGACGAGCAACTGGAGAGAATGTGTCCATATAATCGACACCATAGGCCTGTGTAAAACCACGGGCCACCAATCTTGCCTTGTAGCGATCAAGGCTCCCATCTGCATGATGTTTAACGGTGAACACCCATTTGCAACTGACAATAGATGCGCCAGGAGGAGCAGACACCGAACTCCATGTCCTACGGGATTTTAAAGCAGCCATTTCCTCTTCCATAGCAGACGCCAGCGACTATCTCTCAAAGGCCTCCCGATAAGTCCGTGGAATGTCCACGGCAGATAGAGCAACTGCAAATCTCTGAAAATCGCCTGTCAGGCGATGAAAAGAGACATGGGAAGCAAGAGGATAAGATGCACATGTACGCCTACTTCCTAATGGCAATGGGTAAGTCCAGGTTCTCGGGAACCTCATCCTGCACTGATCCCTGTACAGAAACATCTTCAGATCCGTCATTAGAAATCATGTTATCAGAACAAACTTGGGACATACTGGATAACGGGCAATGTCCATGAGCAGAAGGTGGCCGACGGGTATAGAATTTTGGTAATGGTGGAACAACGATCACAGGTGATTGTATAGATGGAGGTGGAGGTGGTGGTGGTGGTGGTATTGCTGGTAGAGGAGATAACTGAGTCGTAGGAGGAGGTGGCATGTAGATTTCAGTATCAGATTCAGAAGTAGTCAACCTGTCACCTATAAGAGAGAAAAACATCACAGATTCAAAGAATGTGACGCCAGCACTGACAAAATATTTCCTACGTAATGGATTATAACACTGATATCCCTTCTGAATCTGGAGTACCCCACAAACACACATTTGACAGCTCTCGGAGAGAGCTTGTCAAGACCGGGAGCCAATTGATGGACAAACGTGACACAACCAAAAACACGAGGAGTAAGAGAGAACAAATCCTTCTCGGGAAATACTATAGAGAAAGGAATATTCTCACCCAAGACAGACGAGGGCATGTGATTCACCAAGTAACAAGTCGTAGGAACTGCGTCACCCCAAAACGAATGTGGTGCACGACTCTGAATCCGTAATGTCCGAGTGATGTTAAGTAGATGACGATGTTTTCTCTCGGCAGCACCATTCTGCTGTGAAGTGAAAGCACGTGATGTTTGATGAATTATACCACAAGAGAAAAGGAAGAACAAAAGTGCACGAGTACAAAATTCCAAAGCATTATCGGTCCTCACAATTTTCACCGAAGACCAGAAAACATTCTGCACTTCATTGATAAACATTTGAATCACATCTCCCGCTTCAGATTTATTCTTTAACAAAAATACCCAAGACAAACGAGAAAAGTCATCTACTGCAACAAAATAAAACATGTGTCCCTAGTGATCAGGAACACTACTAGGACGGTAGGACCCCAAATATCAATATGGACTAACTCAAAAAGGGAGCCACTGCTCCGACTCTGATGCCTAGGGAAAGCGGACCGATGATGCTTTCCCAACTGACATGCTTCATACTGGAATGACGATCCCGGAGAAATCTGCGGCAAAATGCGACACATCTTCTGAAGAGGGAGGTGACCAAAACGTAGATGCCATGTATATGGAGAAACTGATCCTGTGCAATGGAAGGATGCACCTGCATAGGGAGTACGGACCAGACAATAAAGACCACCCTGCTCACGGCCACAACCAATCACTCTGCCCGTAAGAATGTCCTGAAAAACAAGAGACGATGGGCGAAAAATAGCGCGACAGTTCAAATCCTTCGTAATCTGACTAATGGATAGTAAATTCATAGAGAAGTCTGGAGAATATAACACATTCTGTAGTCCCATGGAAGGTGACAAACAAATCTCCCCTTGTCCTGTGATCGGGGAATGAGTCCCATCGGGTATCATGACAGTCCGCCCTGGAGGAACCCGTCTATATGCAGCAAGCTACTCTTTGTCTCCACATAGATGATGTGTCGCTCCCGAGTCCATAATCCATTCTAAAATCGTAGGTCCATCACAGGAGGTAAGAGCATAAGAACTACCTGAGGTACTGGTTGTAACTGATGTACTGGCAGAAGCAGAGGCGGCAACATCCGAGTGGCCTCCTGGCACTGTGTCAGAAGGGATGATGTTCCTCAGTCTGGCTACGAGGTCATCGAATCGCTGAACCAAAGTGGAAGGTGCAGGAGATTCAACTTGTTCTGCTACCCGTGTCGTTGCTGTAAAACCATGCTTAGAATAGCATGTATCCTCGGAGTGTCCAGGACGGTGACAGTAAGTGTAGGGGTGACGGATTCGACCCCCTCGACCATGGGGTCCTCGTCCACGAAAAGTAGATGAGCCACCTCTTCCCCTGGAGGCAACCATTGATGAAGGCGTCTGGCTAGCAGTAGAGCTCGGGACAGTGATCCGACTAAGTCGACGAAGAGCTTCCTCCATAGGAGGAATAGTGGCGTCTGCAAGGATCTGAGAGCGAGCAGCATCATACTCTGGATCAAGTGCTGCAAGGAATACACCAACCATGGCGACATTCATGCATGTCTTCTGCTGCTCAGGAGTGGCTGTCAAAGGCATGAAGCTGTGGAGCTTCTCAAACATCCCTCTCAAGGATGTATACAGTGAGTGCAGAGGCCGTCCATTCTGCTTGACTGTAAAAATATCATGCTGCAGTTGGAAAATCTTGGTCTCATTTCGTGCCTGCGAATAGGTCGCTGCAAGAGTATCCCAGATGGCCTTCGTAATGGGCTGATGTAACACGTCATTGGCGATCTCTATCATCGTCAATGTCCCAGATAGCCAAACTTTTGCATACGCATCATCCGCCTCCCACGACGCGTGAATCCATGTTTTCTCCACCGGCTTATCATCGGTAAGGATGTGTTTCTTACCGCTAGACTTCATTAGGCTCATGAACTGCATTGCCAGAGTTCATAGTTCGTCACGTCCATCTTGACAAACGGTGTCGGACCTCAGAAGGCACCTGTGGCGGGTACGTCGACTTTGTTTTCTGACATGATGTCGGATGAAGATCACAAGGTATATAGACTAAAAAATATGCCGGATAGATGTCTACAATGACATATGAGGATTTGATTGCATATGTAGACCTATGCAATCAAATCCATCCACCGAAGCAGACGAAAAGGAGAGACGCAGAGACGGGGGCCGACGACACTGGAGGCCGACACCTTAGGCGTCGGCGGTGGCGAGATGGGGGATCACGCAACCACGGGCAGCGGCTGGAAATGCCCGTGTGTGGACTACGGCAGCGGCGACGTCGAGAAAAAGAGGGGCGGGAAGAAGGGGAGGGGCTGGCGGGTAGGGTTTAGGGTCAGGGTATACGAGCTCCGGTCTAAGACCGTCGCTCTGATACCATGTTGGGAGAAAAGAGTTCGTTGTTATTTCAGAGAACCCTAGGCTCTCTTATATAAAGGAGAGACCTATGGGTAAATTACATAAGGTGGAAGCAGAGAAATAAAAATAAAGAAACAATACATATAGAGTATATAAATATGTAAATATCTCCACAAAAATCAATTGTAATCAATGCCAACAATCCACAGGACCTATTCACATGAAGCTTTAACACAATCCAGTAAATTGCATTCGATAATGCAATGGGTATGAAATCCTCTATGTCGATAGCCACGTCCTTCTTCGATAAACAACAGATCAAGGCCCAACTGAGCCTCTTAAACCCTAAATTTCCCTCCTCGAACTTAAACACCACATCCAAAACATCTTATTTTTAAGAGGAAAACAGATATAATAGCGTAAAAGAAAGAACCCAAAAATATTTGTATTCACAAGTTTAAGTATCACAAATTACAAAGATCACGACTCGTATAGGAACTTGGCATGCTCTAGAAAATTTTCAACATAAAATCTCACTCCGAAAAATAACAAAATTTCTCACTAGCTAGATCGCCCATAGGATAGCCATCATCCAAATCTGCACATGTCCATGCCAACCCGAGACGACCCAATCAACTGCCGAAAAAATATATCACTCCTGAAGGCCGTCCCATTAAGACCAATCGACACCCGATAGTCTCTCAAAGTGACATGATAAGAAAAGGTGGTCAATGTCCTCCAGGCTCCCAGCAAGTCGCAAACCGAAGCCATACACACCGTATAATATATGATCCCTCAGTGTCAACAACCAAGGGAAGACTTTAACTTGCATAGGGATCTTCCACCCCCATATATGTATATACACAGAATAATCAATCATGGATCAAACAAAGTCAAAGCATATGGCACCACATATGTCATCTTCATAGAGAAAGAACCAACCACCCAGATCTAGTGATCAAGCCCATGCTGCCCATCCAACGAACCCCAAACATAGGTGTTGGGAGAAAAATGAATCATAATCATAGTATAGACCGATGTCTCTCTTATATAGGAGAAAAGCCCTTGGGTTATTTACATGATAAGTACTTCAAGAAAACATAAAACATAAATGATACCGAGAAAGATATTTATCTCAACACTCCCCCTCAAGCTGGAGCATATATATCTATCATGCTCAGCTTGGAGCAACCAGTGTTGTTAAAAGCGAGAGGCGCTCCAAGGCGCTCGGGGGTGCAAAACGTCCAAGGCGCTAGGCGCTCCCCTAGGCGCTCGCCTGAGAAAAGCAAGGCTTCATATATAAAAATAAATAAATTATGCACGAGTCTATATAATATATGCACATACACACATGTGTATGTATGTGTAATGTAAATATATTTATGTATAGCTTATATTTCAATCTAAAACCAATCCAATATATTTGTGGTGTGTTTACAAGCATGTATATAAATGTGTGCATGTACATGTCTATATGTATATGTATTTGTATGTATATGTATATGCTATCACCAAATTAGATTTTACGATCAATCCACTATTTATTAATATGTGTATGTATAATGTATGCATGTACTTGCTTATGGATGTATATGTATTAATTATTTGTGTTTGTGTGTATTTGTATGTATGCGTATCTGTATGCATATATATTTGCATACATGTGTATGTGTTTTATGTATAAGTGTGCGTGCATGCCTATGTATACATGTGTGTTTTGTCTATTTATATGTATATATATATATATTTATAACACTTCAATCTCATATATGTAGAGAAGAATATATACTTTTTAGTCAAAAGTATATGTAATATTCAGAACTAAAACATGAATGTAAATGTATACTTATATGAAATAGGATACTTCTTACACGTGGAGAAACGCAAATTCCCGTTCCCGTATTGACCGGTTCCTGGCGTCTACGGAACTTCTTGAGTATTTTCCTCTTTGTTCGGTGTCTTCTAGGCCTCGCAGTCTATCGGATCACACGCCTATTGTTTGGGAATCCGGCGATGCGCCCACATTGAGGGGCTTCTTTAGATACGAGAGATGCTGGCAGCTGGAGGACAACTTCAAGGACTTGGTGATCTCTCACTGGTCTGAGACACAGGTCGAGGGCTCCGCGGTATCGAGGTTTGCGCAAAAGCTAATTTCTCTGCGTAAGAGACTATCTTGGTTCAAAAAGGATACTAGGGAGGCGCGGATTGCCGCAAGGAAGGAGGCGGAGGGGGTGGTCACCAAGCTGGGCGCCGTGGAAAACGATCGCGATCTCCTGCCGGAGGAGCTGCTGGCGCGCTCTCTTGCGCAAAAACGAATCGCGGCTAAGGACAAGAAAAGGGTAATTGAATGGCGTCAGAGATCGAGGGCAAAGTGGATCAAGGAGGGAGATGCCAATACGCCTTTATTCCACCGTGTCGCTAGCGGGAGGAGGCGCTCAAATGCTTTACGCTCCATCACGATTAATGACAATCGTGTTGTGGGGGACAGGGAGATGGGATCCGCTATCGTCGCTCACTTCAAGGAATTCTACGCGAGGCGCATTCCGAGGGTGTAGAGGTGGTCGGGGGATGGGGTGGCGTCGCTCCCACCCGATCTTTGTGAGGGCCTCACGCGGGCGATTACGTTGGAGGATGTTAAGGCGGATGTCTGGGACTTGAACGCGGATGGGTCTTCGGGCCCTGATGGCTTCCCAATAGCTTTCTAACGGGATTTTTAGGAGTTGATGGGTGAAGAAGTGCTGGAAGTTATATCCGAGTTTTGTGTTGGCAATGCGGGATTTGAGCGAATAAATAAGGCAATCATTGTGCTGCTTCCTAAGTCCTCCTCGGCGGAGGGTATTGAGGAATTTCGTCCCATCTCTATTTCCAACGGACTGTACCTTATCATGGCTAAGGTGTTAGCTTTGCGGCATGCTCGGGTACTAGACTTGACCATCTCGCCGATGCAAACGACCTTTATTCAGGGAAGGCATATAGCAGATTGCACTACCCTCGCCTTCGAACTGGTTACGGATTGGATAAAGGAGGGAACGCATGGTGTGTTATGGAAAGTTGACTTTGCAAATGCGTATGACTGCCTTGATTGGAGATTCTTGTGGTCGGTTTTACGGAGGAGAGGATTCCCGGCAGTATGGATCTCATGGATGCGTTGTTGCGTGATCACGGCCTCGTTCTCAATTATGATCAACGGCCGTCCGGAGGGTGGTCCCTTCTAACCTAGAAGGGGTGTCCGTCAGGGATGCCCCCTTGCTCCACTTCTTTTTGTTATTGCAACGGACGTGCGGGCTTGCATGGCTAATCGTGTTGTCGAAGCCAGGCTATCGGCGGGCTACTCCAAAGGCGGGCTTAGCGTCCCTTTGCACCAGTTTGATGATGACACCATCTTTTTTATTGAGGGAGGCCCTGTGGAGGTCTCGGGAATGTCGGCAGCACTTGTCGGCAGCACTTGACCTATTTAGCGAGTTGTCGGGTCTATGTAAGAATGTCAACAAGTCGAAGGTGATCCCTTTTGGGCTCTCAGAGGAGGAGGTGGATGTATGCGGTCATGTTTTGGGGTCTGTTCCTGGGCCCCTGCCAATTGAGTACCTAGGGATGCCCTTGGTCGCGGGAAGAGACAGACTAAGGGATTGGTCGGTGGTCGTCGAGAAGGTGGAGAGGAGATTGGCCGGATGGAGATCGACCTTGCTGTCGAAAGGGGGACGCCTTGTCCTCCTCAAGGCGGTGCTATCCTCTATCCCGGTCTATTTCTTATCTAATCGTCGGATGCCGGTGGGGATTCGCAATCGGCTCGGAAAACTGATGTGAAGATTACTGTGGGGCAAAAATGGGGAGTCGACGGGGGGGATGCATTTGGTGGGGTGGAATGAAGTTACTCATCGCAAACGTGAAGGTGGCTTGGGCGTGCGTAGACTGGAGCTCATGAATGAAGCTTTCCTTCTTAAATGGGTAAACAGGATTTGGGGCCCGGGCGAAGACTTCTGCTCCAAGATTTTGCGTGAGATTCACGGTGCTAGCGGGGCGGTTCCTTCTTCAGCTGCTATGGTGGGACCTCAGACACCTTTTTGGCGTGGGGTGTTGGAGGTTTTTTCGAAAAATCAAGCGTTGTTTATGTCGGTTCTGGGCAGTGGTGCTTCCTACAGATTTTGGAAGGATGATTGAACGAGGAGGGGGACTTTGTGCTCTCGTTTCCCTCGCTTGTTCGCGTTGGCTGCTGAGAAGGACGCATGCATAGCCTCTTGTTGGCTGGATGGTTGCTAGTCTCCGACCTTCTTTGCCAATTTCTCTGATCAGAGGATGGAAGATTTTATCGGCCTTCTGGACGCTGTCAAGGATGCCGACACTCCTTCAGGCGGGAGGGACCATTGGGCGTGGCGGGGAGGCCCTTTCTCGACGAGGAATGCTTATGGGGCAATTTCTAGGCCTCCGCCGGCTCGCTCGGACTCTCTGGTGCGTGATTGCGGATTCTTTTGGGATCTCAAGCTCCCCGAACGTCTGGGTTTTTTCCTTTGGCTTTTTCATAGGCAAAGGATGATGACGAGGAATCGTTGTGCGAGGATGCTTGGCAATGTCTCGGATAGATGCGTCTTATGCGAAAATGTGGTGGAGACCATTGAACATCTTTTCTTTGCATGCCCTAAGGTCATTGGGGTTTGGCAGGAAGCGACCTTGAATTGGGTGTGCACTTCGGACTTGACCTTCTGTGATTCGTTGGTGGTCGACAGAAACAGAGAGAGGAGGGATATATTATGGCCCATTGCGAGCTTCTGGGCGATATGGTTGGGTCGAAACGCAACTCTCTTCTCGGGTCAACGTTTTTATAAGGAAAGCATCCTTATTCACTGTGCGAGATTGGTAGAAGAGTGGGTGTTGTTCTAGCTCTTTGTATGGCTCCTTTTTATCTTCCTGTGTAAACCGCATGTTTACTGTTTACTTGTTTTAATCAATTGGGGCGAACACCGATGAGTGTATCTCCCTTTTTTGGGGCCTCAAAAAAAAATATATGTGTGTGCATATGTATAAGTATGCGTGTTAATGATACTTAGAACTAATATACATCTAATATAAAAACCTAAACATAGATAAAAATCACATAAAGTTGACAAAAGGCCTTACTTTTGCCTTAGACGCTCAAGGCGAGCGCCTAGAGCCTCAAGTCAGGCGCTCGCCTGAGCGGCGCCTGAGGCAAAACGCCTCGCCTGGAGGGAGGCAAGGCGCTAGGGCCTCGCCTCGCCTGGGAGCCTAAGCGAGCGCACGGAGGGTTTTTGACAACACTGGGAGCAACACCTCAAATGAACTTCTATCTAGGGCCTTGGTGAAGATGGCAGTCATCTGATCACCAGTGGAAATATGGGAGGTAGATATGAGACCTTTCTGGATCACATCTCTAGTGTAATAACAATCCACCTCTATATGCTTTATGAAAATCGGGATTATTGGCAATAAATATTGCAGCTTGATTATCACATAAAAGTTACATAGGAATAGGAACCTCAATAGTAAGGTCAGTCAATATCGATCAAATTTTGCACTTGATCTGGGCACCATTGTCTGCTTCTTGCTCTTCCATGAGACAATTGAGCTCCCGACAAGCACAGCAAAGCCCGAAGTAGACTTTCTGTCTCTGGGACAACCTGCATAATATGCATCTGCACAAGCTATCACCTCACGAGATGTATCCCTTTTGAATATAAGATCGAGCCAAGTGAGTTCTTCAAATATCTCAGTATCATATAGACAGCATGTATATGCACCTTTTTGGACTGCTCCATGAACTGGCTAACTTCGATTACTGCAAAGACTTTATCCAGCCTAGCGATAGTGGCGTATAAAAGCTTCCCAACCAGCTCACTATATCTCGTGTTGCCTACCTCATCAGTGTCATCGTCATATAATCTCATACCTGGATCCATACGGGTAGTAGCATGCTTGCATCCTGTCATACTTGTCTCAGAAAGGAGATCTATCACAGACTTCCTCTGGGTCATCACCAGACCACGCCGGTTCTTAGCGAACTCCAACAAAGGAAGTATCGAAGAGTACCAAGGTCCTTAGTCACAAATTGTTGACCTAGGAACTCTTTCGCAGACTGAATGTCTTGGTCATCATCCCCTGTGAGGCTGTGACAACAATATCATCCACATAAACCAGAATAGCAACAGTACCTCTATGTGTCTTCTGAACAAAAAGTGAGCAGTTCGTAGTAAACCACACAAACCCCTAGTGCTCTATCAACTCCGATAGCTTCTGGTACCAAGCTCTCGAACTCTGTTTCAGGTCATAAATCGCCTTATGGAGCATGCACACCTTCTGTGACTCCCCCTCAGTAGCAAACCCCGGTGGTTGTTGTATATATACTTCCTCCAGAAGGTCCCCGTATAGAAAGACATTCTTAACATCAAATCGGTACAAAGGTTAATCCCGTGAAACAACAACGGAAAGAAGAATGTGTAGTGTTGAATGTCTGACCACAGGAGAAAAGGTATCCTGATAGTCCACCCCATAGGTTTGGGTGAACCCACGTGCCACAAGTCTTGCCTTGTAGCGATACACACTGTCATCTGCTCTTTGCTTTATTGTAAATATTCATTTGCAGCTTACAACAGAGGTACCTTTTGGAGCATATACAATGCTCCATGTTCCACGCGACCGCAAAGCTGTCATCTCCTCTTCTATTACAAGTCGCCACCTATTGTCTTGTAGCGTCTCCTGATATGTACGTGGGATAGTAACAGCAGAGAGTCCCACTACAAGCTTATTGTACTCCTCTGAAAAATGATCCAAAGAGACATGTGAAGTAAGAGGATACGTAGCACATTGGCAATGAGGCTTCCTTAGGGAAATAGGTATCTCCAGATCATCGGCCTCTCAGTCTTCTGCAATCAACTCGTCCTGTGTATAATTCAAAACTCAAGTGCCATCAGTAGAAACAGTATGTTCATGACATACATGAGGCGTGGTAGATGATGTGGACGGCGCATGAGCAAAGGGGCGAGTAGAAGACCTGCGAGTATAAACAAGGGGTAAGAACTTGGATTGGGTAGATGGAGGTGGAGGTGGTAGGGGTGGTGGAGGTGGTGGAGGTGGAGAAAGTTGAGGTGCAGCATGGGGTTCATATGGTGGAGAAGATGAAGGTGGAGGAACAACATCCTCCTCACCAAAAGTATCATTGGACAACATGTCACCTGTAGGAGAGAAATACATAACGACTCAAAGAAAGTGACATCAACACTCACATAATATCTTGGTCCTACAGGATCAAAACATATATAACCTTTTTGGGTACGAGAATAACCCACAAAAACACATTTGACAACTCTAGGTAAGAGCTTGTCACAACCAGGAGTGAAATCGTGGACAAAGACCGCAGATCCAAAGACTCTGGGAGTGAGACAGAATAGTTCCTTCTCGGGAAACGCAACCAAGAAGGGAACCTTCTCTCCAAGAATGGTGGACGGCATGTGGTTCACCAAGTAGCAAGTAGTGAGAACCACGTCCCCCATAAAGAATGAGGGGTACGACTCTGGATCAACAATGTTCTTGTGACATCAAGAAGGTGACGATGTTTACGTTCAGCCACACCGTTCTGCTGAGAAGTATAATTGCAAGAGGTCTGATGAACTATACCGAAAAACCTGAGAAATCCAGATAAATGTAATGTAGAGAACTCCAAAGCATTATCCGTAAGAATGAATTTCACATTAGCAGAAAATATATTTTTGACTTCAATAAGAAAAGATTTGATGATAGCACATGCTTCAGACTTATGTTTTAACAAGAACACCCAAGATAGTCTACAATAATCATCCACAGCAACCATATAAAAACGATGCCCCTGATGATCAGGAACACGACTAAGACCCCAAATATCAAAATGAAACAACTCAAAGGACTGACTACTGTGACGATTCGAACGACTCGGAAAAGAGGAGCGATGGTGCTTCCCAAGCTGACAAGCTTCACAATCCAATGTAGTACGAGTAGATATATGCGGCAGCACATGACACATCTTCTGGAGAGGTAGGTGGTCAAAGCGAAGATGCCACATGAAAGGAGAAACATATCCTGAAGGAATAGAAGCAATTCCAGCACATGGTGGTATGGCAAGCTTATACAATCCTCTATGCTCACGGCCATGAGCAATCAAAGATGGCACGACAATGTAAATCTTTTGTAAGTTGACTAATGGACAAAATATTCATCTGACAGAATGGAGCATATAAGATGTTATGAAGATGCATAGAAGGGGCTCGAACAATCTCCCCCTGACCAACAATGGGTAGACGAACCCCATTGGCAATGACCATAGATCTTCCAGGTGGGATAGACCTGTATGAACTAAATAGCGTCCGATCTCCACACATATGATGTGACGTTCCAGAATCTATGATCCAATCAATCAAGTCAGAACTGCTACTATTGGTAAACACGTAAGAAATACATGATGAACTAGACAACACTCTGGCGATAGTTGCTGCGTCTGTGAAACCTGGAGTCGGAGTCGTAGGAGTGCTCATCATCTCACGAAGTCTGGAGAATATCATCTAAACGAGTATCCAAAGTAGGTGCAAAAAAAGTCTCAGTCTGCTCAGCAACGCGTGCAGACGATGGATATCCATGCTTATGAAAGCATGTCTCCTCAGAATGACCAGGACGATAACAATGGGAACAAGGACCACGCTGTCAGACTCCTCCTCGACCACGAGGTCCACAGCCACGAAACTGGGACGACCCTCCCCTGCCACGAGTAGCTGCCATAGCAGAAGGAGTCGTCTGGGTCGTAGTAGTGGATGTGATAGTAATCATGCTCAATCGCTTGTAGACCTCCTCCATCGGCGGTATTATCTCGTTAGTCAGAAGTTGAGTACGAACGGCATCGTACTCAGAATCAAGAGATGACAAGAAGACTCATGTCATTGTAGCATTCTGACATGCATGTTGTTGTTCAGTACTAGTGGTAATAGGCATGAAGCTGTGTAGTCGCTCAAACATGCCTCTCAGATGAGAGAAGTAGGCGTGGAGCGGTCGACCATTCTGTTTGATCGAGAAAATGTCGAACTCCAGCTGAAGAATCTTGCTCTCATTGTTTGCCTGCTTGTGTGTGTCTGCCAATATGTCCCACACAGCCTTTGCAGTTGGTTGGTTAACAAAATCATTAGCAATCTCTGTGGTAAGTGTCCCAAAGAGCCAGATGTGAGCATAGGCATCATCTTGCTTCTACGAAGCATTGGCCCCAGTCTTGTCTACCTGCTCTGAATCAGTCAGAATGTGCTCCTTATTATGGCACTGCATTAGGGTACGAAATTGCATGGATCACAACTCATAGTTGGTCCCATCCATCTTCACGATAAGAGCCGAGTCCTTGAAGACACTGGAAGAGGAGAAAACGTCACCTTTTTCTCTGACATTCTACCAAGTAGCCGGAAGGCGGAACAATTGAGGAGTAAATCAAAGAGAAGGTGTCTACAGGACCATAAGAAGGTTTGGTTGTATCTGTAAACTCATACAACCATCCCTATGTTATCTTGTGAGCCATAGATCCGCACAACGTGGTATAAATCAGAAAATCTCACTATTGGCGAGCCAAATCAGATATGCAACCCACAAGAAAAGGGCGGCTCGACGACGCACAGGGCTGGCTGGAGCCCTTTGCGGCCCCACGGGGTGGCGATGGGTAGCACAGGAGGGCAGGAGCCCCTCGCGTGGTGGCACGGGAGGGAGGGGACCCCCGCGCGATGGACCCGAAGGAAAAAGAACCCTCGCGCGGCAGCGTTGGATGGGGTTGCAACACCCTGACGGCAGTGCTGGAGGACTTGGGGGCGTGCAACACCCCGGCGACGACGGGGGTGGGGGGAGGAGGGGGTGCGTGTAGGGTTAGGGTGGGATAAGGGAACTCTGGTCTAGGACCGTTGCTCCGATACCATGTTGGAAGAAAAATGAATCATACTTATAGAATAGACCAAAGGCTCTCTTATATAGGAGAAAAGCCAATGGATTATTTACATGATAAGTACATCAAGAAAACATAAAACATAAATGATACCGAGAGATATATTTATCTCAACAATAGGAAAGGGACATGACATCTTGTTGCATCACATCACAAAATTTCTTTAAAAAATAAAAACTCGTCCAATTGGACCACTCATGTTTAAGATGGACTTATCACTCCCTCGGCCAAACCATCTTCAATTAAGCTCTAATTGCCAACTACTAGAACTCATGAAATGGTCAACCACCATGTTAAACACATGATCACGGCCCTGAACGAGAGAAGCATTCATTATCGCCTCCACAATGTGATTTTCTCTTTCGATGATTGGAAAAGGAATAAAAGAGAGGTTGTGTTGGTATATCCTTCCTTGTCCACGTGAGCCTAGACCTCTACCACCACCAACATCTCTTTTATGTTCCTCCACCGCCACCAATTGGTGCTTCCACATAAGCTTCATTTCATCTAGTCCAGTGCAATATACAGCCGTCCTCCGACAATTCAATATTCTCAACCTCCTTGTACATCGATGTTCGCATATGCCACCACCGACATAAAATCTAATCTTGAAAGAACCTAAAGTCGAAGAATCTATGAGGGATTGCATCAAGGCACTAAGTTCTAGACCCCACCCACCCTAAACAGGCATCCCAATGCTTAACTAGCCACTCCTTAAAATACATCTCCAATAACCAAGACCTCTCAAATTTAAAGCATGAAAACAAGTATTACCAGAGTGCTACATCGAAGGCATATGATCCGTCATGCTACTAAGAAGGAACTTAACATAGAAAAGTAGGAAAGACTACATGAACTCTAGCAAAATCAAAATGTATCAATTCTAGATCTCAAGGACAAATGCGGTCGCATAAACCTTTGGTTATCCACATCAAGAATCTCAAGTTGCAACACCCCCATTAGGTTCTAAAAAGATCAAGACGGGATATCAACCCCACAATCAGATAGCAATAAAGATGCAATGATTATCACCACCCATCAGCTAGAGCATGTGCAAAAAGCACAAACACACACACCCCATCTCCAAAGTGTTCAGGAAATCGAACTGTGCGACTGCATATGCAGCTGCATATGCCTATACGGCCACCTTGATGCACCGCTTTCCTCAAGCGCAGCATTATGCGCCTCATACGCATAAGTAGGCCGCTTATGCATATCGTGTGGCCGCTTATGCGGATCGTGTAGCAGCTTATGGGTATTGCTTATGTTTTTTTATTGTTGTGTTGTTTGTCGTTACAATTTTTACTGCTTCTGTGCTGCAGTTGTTTTTGAAATTGTTATTTTTTTAATGCTACGGGTTTTATATCGCTATAGTTTTATTTAAATTCTCGAAATTGTTGATGTTATATTATTTAATATTGTTTTAAATATGCAAACACTACTGGATTATATGGCGTAGCTATAAATACAATTAGTTATACTTTAAACCACTTATATAGGATTAAATGTACTTATTATTCGTGATGTTCATAATGTTACGCGATGATAATGTTACAAGACATGCTATTCTCTTACCATTATGCAAGTTCTTATGCTATCTTACAAGATGATATTTTAGTTAATACATTAGTAATTTTATTTATGTTGATTTTTTGGTTCTATTCTGGATAATTACAAAAAAACTATAATATATCTTGTGTATATATATTTATTTTTTATTTTAAATTGAAAATTAGAAAACCGTGTAGAACTGCATATGCCTCCGCATACCGCTTAATCGCTATTCAGTGACCTGTTCGAATGCATACAATACCGTTTTCCTAAACCTTGTCTCCAACCATGACAAAACCCGCTCCTGAGCCATGGTGAGTCTGGTACACTGAAGTACCACTAAATAAAAATCATTTGTAACCTACTTGAGCACGATCATCACCATTTGAGGGTGTGGCAAAATGCCTCTGTCACAAACTTGTTTCCAAACCACCCAACAAGTTGCCCTTATAGTTCATAATCATCATCAATTCATCAAACTTCATTATCATAGAACCATCCATGTTGCACCATGCCTCTTGTTGCACCCATAAAGCTTAATCTCATGTAAACAAACAATAATTTGGCCCCATGCAATCGCTCTCTTCTCCAAATCAAAAGATTAGGAACATTCTAGGTTAAGACCTCTGATTGATAACAACAAAGTGAAAGACTCTAATCAAATGTTATTTCATCTGATACCTATTCTTCCACGTCAAGAAGCTCTTAACTATGCCCTTCTGGATGCATAGCCAGCAAGCACTTCCTCTCTTGCACCACGACAACATCCCTTGTTGGAGCATCCACCCTCATCACCATGTATCGCTACCTACAAAACCCTACATCTAACTAGTTCTTCATCCCATTATACACTTGAGAAGCATGCAAGTGACATCCATTTTGAAAAGACAAGCTGTTATGCAACTGATGGGGGCATTACCATACATTGGAGACTCTGGAGCCACCACCTTTGGAACGACAAGCTCTTTTCCATCTATCAAAGCTGTCACTCCATGAACCCTCATCAAAGCTCTATGGATCGAAGTATCAACAGCAACACCCTTCATATTCACTGAATGAAGAGCGTCGGCACTTGATCTAAGGGCAGGAGCACCGACCATGTAAGAGTCCAAAGGGAAACCAAATTCACCATCAACGACCCGGGCCCTCTTATGTCCGCTTTGGTCGAATTTGAAGCACCATGATCCATGAAACCCAAAACTCCACGGTGAAATGAATCATCTAATCTAATCCCAAAGATATCATGCTAAATTATGTGAAGCATACAGCACATACACATCAACCATAACTCGTCAAAAAATGGAAGTGTCTCTTGAAAGCCTAATGTTGGTTCCAGACACTTGCAAGCATCATCGATGTCATCACATTCGATGGGTCCGTCAAAGAAACCCCAACCCACGACAGCAAAACTCCATCACTTGATTAAGTCGAAAAAGTCAAGAAATTAGAACCCAATGTAAAGCACCTACAACACCACAAAAATGTGAATATGCCCATTCGACAACCAAAACATGCAACGAACCGCAATCCAAGCCAACAAGTTCAACTTGGAGCTCAAAAGATGCTACAACCAATAAGCCATCAAAAAGTTGAACTGCAATCCACTCAGTGCGAGTGTGTCCATTACTTATGCACAATCTCGACATCTAAGTGGGATGCCCTTAAAATCCACCAAGTAGGTGCCACCCTCCAGATGAGCATCATTACACAAGCGCAGATGTCGTTAGATTGTCCACCTAACCAACGCATATGTTCCACACCCAAAAAGTAGATGCGCCCACACTCAGCTGACCACATGCACATACAACTTCTGCTCCTTGAAAAACCATGTAATCGATGAAGGATGCCCTCAAGAATACCATGACTTACTCGATGATAAAACAAAACTCCTCATCAAAAAGGTGTTAGTCAGCCACCGAGAACCTATCAAGGGGTTCAACCTTCTTACCTTATGCATCCCTCATGTCCTTTTGCCCGACCACCACCTCTAGCCCCCTCGATAGTGGCGTTTATGTCCCTTTAACTGGCAGACACCTGACTGAGAACATGCATCATTATGGTGGCCCACCCGGCAATAACAGAAACACAAAATCGAATCCCTATAATTCTCTACAATATGACCACTCCACCCTTACATCATAAGCATCAAACCTTTAAATCATCGCAAGCATCAATGCTTAGCCTCACATACAACGGCTAACATTGGGGATGCGGGATACTGATCTGCCACCATATCCATTTTATAAATTTTGACATATATATCTATATCCGTTTAAAAATAGATACGGATATGAATATATCTATGATATCCGCAAATGTTTGTATCAGTATATCCACTTTTCATGTATGTGTGTGGTTATAGATTTTTTTAACCATGGTAACATAATGTATACATTTTTCAGCATATTTGGTATAATTTTTATGATATAAGCACATTTAGTATGTTTATATCAAGTATTTTCCAATCCAATACATGTATATTTAAGCCAATCAATAAAATAGTTATAGTACTACTTGTACGCGATAAGTATCTGATTTACATTTGTATATGTTTTTCAAGGCTATCATAACATAGTTTTAATATCCGTCAATATCCAAATTCGCATACGTATTCGTATTTAAAAACGGATAAGGATGTGGTAACACTTATATCTGTATCTGTCCATCTGCATCCCTACCTAACACTCGTTTTCCACCATATTCTTTTGTCTTCGTCCGTTAACCTAAATCAATAAACCATGTCTTCATCCCCTCTCACCCCAATTCTCAACTCAAACACTCCGTCTGCCTTTTTCACACCACTGTTCCCAACCCTTCCACCACTCTCTCATTCTCCCGTATAAGGATTTGTTATCATCATTTTCCACATCGTGCCATCACCCTTTTATGTGCATTGTCCTCAATATCTAACATCATCACAGTTGCCATGATTATTGAGCTCCACTGACGTAACCACCGTTGAACATGTGCAATTGTCAAACACGTAAATGCTACCCACCAACTAATAAGTCAACTGATGTTGCTCAAATGCCAGCTTCCACAAATAAAATAGTTCATTCAAAAGAATAGTTTGAACTTCATACATTCATGTGATGGCTTCTAGTTATCTGCATTATCCTTCACTACTCCATGTACTTTTCTAATTTATCTAAAACCATGATTTTAAAAGAGCCTCGAGGCACTGAAACATAAATATCAACGCAATTTCGAGGTAAATATCCTTGAGGTTATAGCATCAAACTGCTTTATTTAAGTGACCGCATCAATCATTCAAGATGATTTCAAGGGGGTGGGTCAATGACGCGCTACCTTGGCTAATCGAGGAAAAACAAAATTTTATGTTTTTACTTTTAAGAATGACTAGAGCAACAAAAAATTAGACTTCCAACATCTATTCTTAAACATCATTTACCAAGGGGGTGAGTAGATATATGTTTAACCTCATAAAATAAATACATGAAACTTTTGAATTATCGTTATAATACTGGAAACAAAAAGTTTACTTGTAAATTTTTAAATGTCCCATTCAAGTCTCTTATGTTTTAACTTTAAAGAATAACAACAGCAACAAAGAAAGGTAGACTTCCAGCACCTTGACGGAGTAAAAAGGCGAGAAATGAGGTCTTGTTTATGTTTGTATACCGTTATAACTCAATTACAGTTTGTGGAAACTCAGACTTGTGCATTGTGTCCCACGGCTTATGCTTTGCCACGCTTAATAAAGGGAATCAACTCAATCTGCTTCTTTTTTTAAAACCTTGTTTACAGCACACTGTATGCTCCTGATTCATAGGCCTTATATGCATCACCTTCATGGAATGTTTTCTCTTTTCCGGCAAAGCAGAAAAATAGTGTTTACCAGGTTGTGGGTGAAAGACCCACGACATGTATTTAGCAGGTATTTCCCAGACATAATCGACACTTTCGACATCATTTTCAGCTTTTCAGCATCATGAACAAAATCATGATATAAACAGCATTCCCATGGACTCTCAGACAGGTGTCATTCATCCTATCCCCTTGTTTTTCATGTTTCATCTATGGATACCAAATAACTACACTAATATTCTTTAATTGCTATTTTTTCATAGATTGAATGTCTGAAAATATGCAGATAAAGCGTGTTTAGCCGTATTGAAGTAATTTGCATAACAGATATGCAGTTTAAGCAGACAATTAACAACAAAAATAATTAGATGATTGATACCTCCTTCTCGGTCTCTTGGATGAGAGAAGTCCAGGAATTGAAATCCATGCAATCGGCTCTCACAAGACCCCACAGTCTGTCTTCCTCGCTGGACATCTCTGGAAAAGGGAAGGGTATAAAAAATAAATCAAAGTGGATGTATCATTGCTAACATAGTGTTACATCAAGAAGGGGAGGAAGGCATAAAGACAAAATGCATATAACAATAAAATATTAACTGCAACAGGAGTTTTTACCATATTGTGGATCTGTTGTAGCTTCCATTTCACTTGGAACACTTCCATTGTCAGCCATCCCAGTAGAGGCTGTGCTTGCCATTACATTGGTGCCACCATTAGCATTCTCATAACCAGTTGCAATCTCGGTCGAAGTGGCTACAATGTGAGCTTGTGCAGCAAGGTATGATGTATCAGCAGTGGCCTCTGTAGATGAAGTTGGATCCTTATTATATGCACTGACATCAGCATAATGTAACCCATCAGCATGATAGATGGCAGTTTCTTGAGCACCAGAATGAACATGATCTCCGCTACTGGCAGTGGAATACAGGCTACCTTCAGGATTCAGAGCACCATACTCCCCGTACACTGCTGCGGAAGAATACTCGGTGGCTGTTGGCACTTCAGTGATAACAGATTGATTATCTTCCATTCTGATTTTATGTACACACGGTTCCATGTCCAAACCCAAAGTAAACGGATATGCAGAAACAAAAAAACTTCATCAATACAAGACACAAGAAGCAAAAAAACATGCAGCGGCTAAAGATTAAATGTAATCTAAATGTGTTTCAGAATTGATATTATTCGGTCCTTCCAATCACTTTGGCACGCCCTGCAGTAATCAAAATTTTGCCATGTATTTACACATCAAGTAGCATCAAGGTTTGAGCATGAATAAATTTTAGCCCTGCATGTGTAATCGCCAACAATTGAAAAACATGTCCACGTGCGAGCTTAGAACCTCGAATAAAACCAAATTCTCGAGAAAAATCGAGCAACCGGTGCAACGACGTCCACGGTTTAGAGTGTGATGAAGGTTTTAGCTAATCGATGGTGGCGATCACGGATGAGCAAGCAATGTTTGCAAGCAGGATACCGGGGATGGCGAGAAAAGCGTTTACCTGAGCGCGGAGATCGTAGCGCCGCTCCCGATAGGGGGAGATCGAAACCCTAAATCGCCGATGAAGGGAGGGAGAGAGATGGAGCTTAGATGCGGCGGTCCGAAGAGGGGAGAGCCGCGCGTCCTATGAATTGGAGGATTCAAATGAAAATTGTGATGGGATGTGACGTTAATTACGTGTTATTATTGTTTTCTAATGATTATATTATGTTTTATGTTAATAATTTTATTTGAACATGATTAAAAAATAGGGATTTTATCACTTGTGCCCCTTTGAGATATCGCAATATTAGTTATGCTCCTATCTTTTTGGTAATATCAGTTGTGCCCCTCACTTCTTGCAAATATATCACTTGTACCCCTCCGGTTAGTTTCCGTCCATCCCAAGCGCAAACGCACGTTAACTTTAGGGACACATCAGGAATTAAATGAAAACAAATGAATGGAAAAGTCCAACCACTGTTCATCTTCCTCCCCCCCCCCCCTCTTCATCTTCCTCATCTCCCCCCTGTTGCGCCCCAGGCCCCCGCAACCCCGCGCCCCCCTCCCCCCTTGCCCCGTCGACCCGACCCAGCGCCCCCAGGCCCCCTTGCTCCGCCGACCCGCCCCGGCACCCCCGCCCCAAGTCTCCCCTCTGTCCCCCGCACCCCCGCCCCTGGTTGCCCTCCGCCACCTGCACCCCCACCCCCGGTTGCCCTCCGCCACCCGCACCCCCTCCCCGGCTGCCCTCACCCTCCGCACCTCCCCCCTCGCCCCCCGCACCTCCCATCCGGCCCCCGTACTGCCCTGACCTCCCCCACCCCCTTTTCCCCACCGCCTTTTCCCCCATGCTCCTCTACCTCCTTTTCCCCCCCACCACCAGATCCTCCCTCTGCTTCGAGCTCCTCCTCCCTGCCCTCGCCCCACCTCCACTGCCCCGAGCTTCTCCCCACCACCCCCTACCCCCCTCCACCGCACCTCCCTCATCCCTCGCATCTACCCCCGCCCCCAGGTCTTCCCCTACCCCATTCCACATCCTCCGATACCGTAAACCACAGCCTCCAAGACGCTCCTCGCAAAGGCCTTTGCATTCGTGGCATTCTCTGCCTTCTCCTTCACCTCGGACCTTGCCTCTGCAGCGCCCTTCTCGGCGGACAAAGTCACAGACTTGGACGCCTCCACGAACTCCTGTCACGTATCTGAATTCGAGAACTTCCCGGGCCCGAGTGCGCAATTCATCCGAATGGAACCGGAGCCACGACTCGTCGCAATTGTGCCTCTTCATCCCCACGAGCAGGCGCTTCTACGGGGGCAATCGAGGCAAGGGGGGTTTGGGTGGAGGGAGGCAGGGGCGGAGCTCGGAGCAGGGGGTCGGGGGAGGAGTTCCGGGCAGAGAGGGAGGAGGAGGAGGTTGGAGGAGGAAGAAGAAGATGGGGGAAGAGGAGGAAGAAGAGGAGTCTGGACAATAATACCCCTCTTAACTTCACCAAGGTTTGAAAAAATCATGGTTAAGTCAACTCATTGACGGTTAATCTGACGAAAGGGCACAACTGATGACGGAGCAAGAAGTGAGGGGCACAACTGATATTACCAAAAAGATAGGGGCATAACTGATATTGCGATATCTCGGAGGGGCACAAGTGATAAAATCCCTAAAAAATATTATACTAAAAATTTGTAAGGTCGATAAAGTAGGGTGGAGCATTGGGCCGGGTTGGTTCGTGCCCGACCCTCACCCGACCCGCAAAAGCCCGGACCCAACCCGTACCCGATAAATACCTGGGCCGGGCTCAGGTTGTGATTTTTCTAATATTTCAGTGTCGGGTCGGGCTCGACCCGAACCCACAAATGCCCGCTAAAATCCGGCCCGGCCCATCATTTTGAAAAATTTTAATTTTGTAAATCCCCACCTAACAATGGTTCCCATCCTAAAAACCGTTTCCATCCTTTCTTGGAAACCCGCAATCTCCTCACCAAATCCATGCCTTAACAACCGTTCCCATCCTTCACCGTTATTCTCCGAGATTTTTGATTTGCGACAGCAATCCTCTCATTTCCGTCTTCGTCGCTTCGAGAAGAAACTCACCTCTGCACAGCAGCACAGGTACACCTTCGTCATCCAACCATTTTTATAATTTTGTGGTTTTATAAATTTGTGGTCTAGAAGATATTGTCAATGATTTCTCTATAATCAAAAGAATATCAACGTCCGTTTTTACTGAATATATAGTGAAACACTGTGATGTAGGAAATAACGTCCGATTGTCAAATATCAAACGCTGAATATCAATGTCCGATTGTCAAATATTTCCCTGTGATGTATTACAGAAATATAGAATAATAGTTAACATCACAATATTTGTCAATAAACAGGTAGTAAAGTGATTTTGTTTATGCGCGTAGATAATGGACGCCGATAAAGATATTGTTGGTGATGCGAATGAAACTTTCGATGCGGCCACGCGCGGCGGAAGGAGGCGCGGAGGTGCGGTGGGGGGTCGGCGGCGCTCTGGCGGAGGCGGGCGGCGAGGCGCGGCGGAGGAGCGGAGGGATGCGTCGAGGACGGCGGCAGGCGGAGTGCGGCAAAGCCGCTGTTGGAGCAGCGTGGCGGGCCGCCGCTGGTCTGCTGGAGCGGCGGCGCCGCGAGGGGCGGGATGCGCCGGCCACGGCGGCGCCGAGCGGGCGGCGCGAGCCCGGCTAGGGAACGGAGGAGGAGAGGGGGTGGGGGCGGCGGCGTGGAGCTGCTGTTCCCCCCCACCTCCGTTATTTTTTTATTTTTTTTTACTTTTTTTTTGTGCTGGAACTGGAACTGTAATAAATTTTTTGTGTTTTTTTTATTTTTTTGTTATGCAAACTAATTTTTTTTATTTTTTTTGTTTAAATAAAAAGATGAAGAAATGCAAAATGAACAAATGCTTTTAATTTTTTTTGTTTACATAAAAAGATGAACAAATGCAAAATGAACAAATATGAACAAATGCAAATATGAGGGTGGGTTGATCGTGATGATATGAAAATAAAAAAATGATATGGGGGTTATGATGGATAAAAAATGATGGTGATCTAAACGACAAGGAAACAAGAGATGAGATAAAATAAAATAACAAGAGAAACGAGGAGGAATACTTACCTGATTCTTCGCCGGATTGGCGGAGCAGCTACGCTGAACTCCTGTTGTCGCCTCGATCCGATTGGCGAAATAAAAATCGGAGAAGCTATGTGAGCTCGACGGGGAACTCGTGACGCGGAGTGGAGCTCCGCGGATCTCACCTGAAGGAGGTCGTCGCTTGAGGACGATGCTTCGCCGCTGTCACCAACAAAACACTCCAAGCTCTCTCCTTATTCTATAAGAATGGTGGATGGGGGAAAAATGAGGATGTACAAATGAATATAAAGAGAAGAGAAAGGGAAGTTAGAATGGTGGTGGTGTTGAATGGGAGGTTAAATTAGTGATGGGGTTGAATGGGAAGTTAGATGAATAATGGTGTTGAATGGAGGTTGATGAAGACTTGGAGGTTATTGTAGAGAATGAGAAAATAATAAATAATGATATAAAGTATGCTACTTTAAATACAACAAAATTAAAGAGGGGAAAAATGGTGAATTTACAAGTGAATACATACAACATGTACATTTTTTTGTTTGCTTTTCTAATATGTATTTTTTTGTCTTTTTAGTAAGAGATATTTACAACGGAAAAAATACAATAAAATAGTATAATCAAAATAAGTATGATTTTTTTGTATTTTTACTAATTAAGAAAGATAAAATAAAAATGAACAAAGAAATGAATATATACATAATATACAATATACATCTAGGTCCCAAAACCCAACTTTTGCAAATGAGCTCCGATTTTAATGAAATCACTTTCATTGGATAGAAAATTTTCTAACTTGAACTTTAAAAGTGAGTTTGGTGAATTTGGGGTTCATACGGAGCGGGAATTTGGCTTGGAAGTTGGTCTTTACAGCTTTTTCCCTTTGGGATCTAGAAGCATTTGTTTGAGGTAAATTTTGTTTTATATTTTTGTATTTTTATATACATTGATATGAAAATGTTGGAGAAAGAATTAGCCAAAAAGGAGTTTAAATGAAATTATTAAAAAATAGATGAAGTTTTGGGCTATTTAAAGGTGAAAAACTCCTTTGATTTTGCGGCTTTTATTGCTAGTTTATTTTATACAATCCAATATACAATAATTAATGTATTTTATTTACAAGAGTCATTTGTTAATTTATTGATTTTATATACATTTATTAGATAATTTACTCGTGGATTTTGCTAAGATCAAGATATTGAGATGATGAATCGTGGATTCATCACCCCCCTATACTTAAACTTTGCTAGTCCTCGAGCAAATAAAGAATGAATAAGTTAGGTTAACCCCTGACTGTGCATGTGAATACAAGACTTGATCCGTTCAAGAACTCTCGGTTTAGAGATCCTAAAATTCTAAGCTGAACCAAGCTCTAGTCAAAAGGTATCCAATTTCCCTAATCATCAGACTCTCTTTGTATACGTATATATAAGGGATATGACTTTAAGTGTTGACTGCAGTTACAAGAGTAGAGTCACAACGTCACCCAAGGTTCCAGTCCAAGAGACTCTCCTATGGACCCAATCCTCAACACTAGGGAATAAATCATTTCTTGCATCCAATCCACCGTCTCTTTAGTTGTCAGACTTGAAAGTGTAGATGGAAGGCCATTTGATGGAGGGCATAGGATTGTGTCATTTCTTCTCTCCCTCTCATTGGAACAAAGATCCTCTCGAGTGCCTTATTACACAACACATTTTTTTGGTGTTGATCAGTGCGTCCGTCAAGAGAAGTTGGAGCCGTCTGCACTTGTTTTCCTGGGAGTACACCGGGGTGTGTCTTTTTTGAGTATCTATTATACCTTCTACACCCAGACTTGTAGCATTTACGATGCAGAGCCCTTTTTTGGTGCAAGCCCGACTCCTGGTCCTAATAGCAGTGGTCCAAGTGGACACTTTTGAAATGGTTGGGAGCGCTCGCCTTTGGTGGAAGCTCTTTGATAATTGACTTTGTATGAATGAGAGCTTTTCTTTGACATTTCATTGCTTTGTAGTATTTTTGGCTAGCTCCACTGCTTTTACCAAGAGTTGGCGCACACTGATCAACATTTTTTTATCACACCCTGGCGCAAAGGTAGATGTCAAGAGATAGTACAAGAACCATGTTCTCATACTGGCTAAATGTGCTGACACTCAGGTTTCATGAAGCCTTCATTGATTTTATCCCATCCCCGAGCATCATTAAATCAAGTCCAAACTCAAATCCCTCATCCCAGATCCTCAAGTGAAATTTCAACTCATCTCATCATAACTGCAGTCGTGTATGTGAGGTGCTGATCATATTCTTAAGGTAGAGACTAAGCATGCAATATAGCACACAAATCTTTCAAACTAGGGAAATGTGAATAATTAAGTCCAAGACCCTAATGACTAAGGCAGGTTAACTCAAAATCTCAAGAGCTCATAAACCAAGAGTTCTTGAACATCACTAGTCTTGTGTGAAAGTGAATGTGTCAGGGGTTAAACCAACTTATTAGTTAGTTTTTTTTTAGTTTTAGTTTTTTTAATGATTTTTTTTAAGTTTTACAAAAAGTGTTTTTTTTTTCAAAAAGTTTTTTTTGACAAACAAAGGCAAAGAAGTTTTTAGAAAAGTTTTGCTCTTTTTTCAAGAATTTTTTTTGAAAGATAGGTAGATAAGAAAGGACCTTTTTTAAAGAGGGTTTTTTTAAAGTTTTTTTATGTTTTTTTTATCTTTTTTTTGAAAAATATAGATAAATAAGAAAGGATACAATTTTTTTGAAAAGATTTTTTTTAGAGCAAACAAGAAAAGAGAACAAAAAACACATTTTTTTGAAAAGTTTTTTTAAGAGAATTTTTTTTTTTGAAAAAGTTTTGTTTACCACCCCATAATTATTGTATAATATATACAAAAATACGTGAAAGTACGAGCTATGGGTAAAGTATATATGTAATATATACACGCCCCCCTATACTTAGCATGTGTTATGTCCTCATGGCACAAGAAGCGGGAAAAAGACATAGCTCGTGCTAAGCGTAGGATGACTAAAATAATAAACAGTATAGAAGTCGATCCGCCCCCCCTATACTTAGGCTCTGGACAGCCTAAGTGTAGAAGAAGAGCAAAAATGGGGCGGACGAGGTCAAGAGGAGAAATGGATGAGTATGTACACATGGCGGGCATCGGCTCCCCCTATACTTAGGCTCTTGGTAAGCCTAAGTATAGGACAAGAGTAAGTATGAGAACCGATGTGATCTGGAGAATATACAAAGAGGGGAGAATGTACAAGAGTGATTGAATCTGTACAGGGATTAAGAAGGTTTGTGACGGACCTTCTTGCGGGAGCGAGGGGGTGGGTAGTATACATATGTGTCGCTGTCAGAATCGTTCGTAGAGGAATAATAGTGAGGTGTGGGGAACGTCCAACGAGGGTCGACACATGGCTGCTTGCTCAAATATGGCTTCAGAACAGCTGAACTGAGCTCACTCATATAGATCACCTCATCCGGACCTGATGAGGACTCCTCAGAAAGTTCCTTCTCTGGTAAGTCGAAGGCAACTTTCTTAATCGGTTTTCTAGAACCTGAAGCATGAAGAGGAAGAGGAGAGTGACAAGTCTTGAGGGGTTCGGGGGAACACCTCGAGGAATCAATACTCTTCTTCTTCTTACCAGATGACCGACTAGAGGATGGAGCAATCGATTTATCAAGATTGGTCAATTTGGTCCCAGTTGTCTCCTTTGGTGTATGTCCTGGATGTGGTGTGTGTGAGGTTCTAACCAGAGGTTCATCATCAGATGAGTCTCCATATGCATTGTAATACTCCTGCAGGGTCAGCACACGTCTCTGATAAGGCACAGTGTTCTCAGTTGGCTTGACATTGTTGGGTTCTTGTGTCGGATCATCGAAATGATCAAGGCAATCCACAAAGGTCATGTCCGACTCAATGATAGCTTCTGGTCGTGAGTCCTCTCTAGAAGCTGTCGCGGTGGTGGTGCAAGCAGTAGGCGGTGTGTAGTTGTAGGGAATCTCTAAACCAATGGTCGTCTGGACAGTCGGTATCTCAGGTATAGTAGAGAGACGGGACTCAACTGTCTCTCGAAGGTCACGACTGTCTGCAACTTTACGGGTTACCTTAGAATATCGTGTGTCCTCAAAGATCAGGTGAGGTCGGAGTGCTCCCAATGCAGAGAAATCGATCTCCCGAGTCTCACAATCTATAGTTGCCTTAACCAAGGCTAAGAACGGCTTCCCAAGAATGATCGGAGACTGGGTGAACTCTCCTCGGTGCTCAATATCAATGATCGTGAAATCCACCTCCAATAGAGCACCTTGGAAAGTGACGATGACTGAAATGGTTCCTCTCGACCGTTTAATGGTACGATCTGCCAACTGAATGATTTCTCTTGACTTCTTGGCATATCCGACTTTGAGCTTGGCAAACACGGAGGTCGGGAGGATATTAATCGGTAAGTCATCATCGATTCTTGCATGGGTGAATGTGGTATCTTTGATTTCACAATCAAATCTAGGTAACCGCTTTACTCTGCGGCTCTTGGTTTTTCTCCCTATCATCAAAGATGTGGCCATAGACACTATATGTATCTCAGTCCTTGTTCTCTTATTGCCCGACCTTTTAGGCATCAATTTACTTCTCATAAATCTTTTAAGGTCGGGAAAGTGCTCAATGGCCATTATTAAGGGAAGCTCAAAAATTAACTTTCTATCCAATGCTTCCCTAACCGCAGGATCCAAACTTTTTAGATCTTTTCCTTTTTCAATTTTTATGGTATTTTCCGAGTTTTCAATTTTTTTGGTCTTTTTGGTAGGTGAAGGAAGACTAGGAGAATGTATAGACTCTGGTTTGGAGGAAAAGTGGTTAGTAGAAGAGGGAGGTAGAAGGGACTCCAGCTGTACATGATGTGTGGTCAATCCGGTGTCTTCCAGGTTTTCAATATTCAATCCGCGAAATCCATGATCCACATTCCTACCTGGACTCTTAATCAGTCTACCAATATCATCCTCCAATAAGTTCTCATGGCATATCATGAGAGAAGTCTGCTCAGTTGGAGGATACCGCTGAGAACTTGGGATCTTATACTCAACACATCTTGATTCAGGCGTGTACTGCTGGGTTGAGTATGACCCATCTGTGTGGCAAATGTTGGTCGGAGCCTCATAAGGTGGAGTCAGTAGATAGGGGGTATGTAGATCGGTCTCATGAGTCCAATCCCCTGTATATGTCGGCTCCCCGAATGGGTGATATGAAGGTTGGTCAATGTCGGCTCTATCACTGAGGTCAATCAAGTCAGGAAGATCGTATGGTGTAGGCCTCTCCATTCGGTTAGTCTGGTCGACCATGTTGTACCCTAAGGTCAAGTTGGGATGTGTAAAGGCCAATGATTTCCCAGTCCTAACTCGAGGTGAAAGTGAGGTATGTGGGGTCAACTGATTATGCTAATCATTCATCTCAGCAGTCACTTGCTCTTCGATTGGTTCCTTGATTCCAGCAAGCGGACGCGAATATGTTGAGTCAATACAAGGTGGTTGTGGGTCATGGGTGTAAGAATGTGAGGTAGGTGAGAAGGATGAAGAAGTGGAGAAGTCAGCCGAAGTTCTGACTTCGCGATCAGGGTATGGGTATGAAGAGGAATAAGAGGGTGGAGATGATCGGAATAAGGTCGAAGAAGAATGACATGGATATGATGACCAATATTCTGACATCTTGGAGGGAAAATGGGAGAACGAAGCGGATCGAGGAAGAAAGCGTGCAAGTGCACCGAAGAACACACAAACAAACAAACACAAGAGCAAACCCTGAGTTCACCTACTCAACACAGTGATGGTCGCAAAAGTCCGATCATTTATCTTTTCAGTTTTAATTAGGTGATAAATCAAGATATAAATCCAATTACGCAAGGCTCAAAAGTAGGTTTTGGACACTATCCTAGGGATGCGTCCTCACCTCTCAACAATCACAATTAGCCAAGCATACAATGAGGGTTTTGCTCTCCCAAAACAAGTGTTAGTTTTAATCAGTTTTTTTTGGTTAACTCTGATTAGCAGTCCCGGTTTTAGGTTTGGTTATCACTTAATTAGTCCACCAAACAAAGCACTCCTAACGATCAGTCCCAATTTCCTTTTAACCTAAGTTTCAAAAACCAAGGGGAGGGAGTCGAGAAAAATCGATGCAAATGATGAAATCAATGATGCATGCCCAGTTCAGAAGACTTACAGTGATCCTCGCGCTCTACATGCGGGATGCAAGGCAGAATTGAAATTTTATACTAAATGAATGCAAACGAGAAAACCGTTCCTAGACAGGCAGTTCTATTAGCGAGTGATGAACAAGTTAAATTTGACTAATAGTCCATCGGTCTAAGTGCGTCTCGTTAAATGTGATGTGTGGTCCTAAAAGTTACGAGCACAAGCAATAAAGATATTCTAATAAAATGCTCTAAGAGCCGCGAGTGCAAGGCCTATTCTACGTCAATCAACCATACGACCACGAGCGGGTCCAAAGTCCAGTCCAGATACAAACGCGAGCTCTCAAACAAGAGCCGCTGGAAAGAGCGAATTACCTAAGTTATTACAACACAATAATTATAAAAATTTATAAAAATTCTCTCGAAAATAAATTGATTTTCTTGCTCTTCAGCAGTCGGCGCGCGTCGCGTCCGTCGACCTCCGATGCACTCCAAGTCCACCGGGCCCTCGCAAGGAAAATAAGATTTATGTTAGAGAGTTCAAAAACAAAATATATACAAAAATGAGAAGGAAAGATAATTGCGAAAAAAATGGAATAAATACAAGTGGTTCGGGGGTCAGACTACCCGAGTAAATGGAAAACTAAATCCAAATTTTTAAACTAATCCCTAAGCCGTTTGCCTCCCCGGCAACGGCGCCATCTGATGAGTCGCTAAATACGATGTTTAATTCGATATCGTTGTAATACGTGTACTTAGCGATCCGGTCAGAACCGAGAGAAGAATCTCCGTGAAGAGTGTCTCGGCTTAATTTATATCCTGGGCAAGTCCGGGGTCGAACTCAGGGAAGCAAAGGAACAACTTTGGGGTTAATTCGAAAATTAAGTTTTAGATTTCCAAGCGGTTTTTTTATAATATTTTTTAATGCAAAAAGAAATATCAATGCAAGATGTGGTTGAATTAAAACACTAAGAAAACACACAACAAGGCCAAATTAATTTTAATGTTAAATTAATCCAATTCAGCCAAATTATATTTTTCCTAGCATACTAATCCAGTGATGAACACAAAACACATTTTTTTAGAATTTTAGGGTTAAAATGCAACAAGGAAAAATGCACACTTTTTATGGGTTTTTTCGCAATTTCTCACATAAGCAGTAAGCAAAAATGATGAAAATTTTACTGGAATGAAAACATGATGCAAGAAAGCTACAGTGTTTTTTTTGAAATTTTTTGATAAGTTATGATTTTTTTTATGGATTTTTTAGTGAAAACAGAGTGGCAATGGAGTAATTAATTTCTATTAAATCCACAATAGCAAGTTAATCAGATTTGCAAATTATCCCTAAAAGATATTTAGATGAGCAATCCAGGAGACTTGAAATTTTGTGAAAAGGATGTCTGTGGATTTAATTAAAAATCAAATACGAAAATCACTCAATAATTTATTGTAGGCACAAGACAATTCCAATTTGGACGAAATTTGGACAGTAAGTAAGTTAAGCACTCATCAAAGCATCAAATATAATTTTTGTGGAATTTTTAGAGCAACCGTGTGTTAGATATAAATTTAAAAGCACTGAGTGGGTAAAATATGCAAAGTTTCAGTTAATCATTTTTAATTAATTACCCATGTAACATAAAAGTCCAAATAAATACTCAAAACGTACACAATTAGTTGCTCAACACAGTGGTATTTTTCATTGAATATAAATATGCAATATAGACGTCCAAATTAACAGGAGAACACAGGGGTGTTTGTGCAAATACAAAAGCTGAAATAAACTAACAACTATACATAGGGACTTGATTGTAATTACTGAAACTATACAAAGTAAATATGCAATTTTTACAATAAAAAAATTAAACAAATGACCTTTCTTCTTCCTCATGTTAGACGCACGATGAAGAACCCAACTGGGGCGGAGTTGGCGGCGGCGATGCGCGGCGTCGATGCGACCACGCGCGGCGGAAGGAGGCGCGGAGGTGTGGTGGGGGTCGACGGCGCTCTGGCGGAGGCGGGCGGCGAGGCGCGGCGGAGGAGCGGAGGGATGCGTCGAGGACGGCGACAGGCGGAGTGCGGCAAAGCCGCTGTTGGAGCAGCGTGGCGGGCCGTCGCTGGTCTGCTGGAGCGGCGGCGCCGCGAGGGGCGGGATGCGCCGGCCACGGCGGCGCCGAGCGGGCGGCGCGAGCCCGGCTGGGGAACGGAGGAGGAGAGGGGGTGGGGGCGGCGGCGTGGAGCTGCTGTTCCCCCCCACCTCCGTTATTTTTTTATTTTTTTTACTTTTTTATGTTGGAACTGGAACTGTAATAAATTTTTTGTGTTTTTTTAATTTTTTGTTATGCAAACTAAATTTTTTTATTTTTTTTTGTTTAAATAAAAAGATGAAGAAATGCAAAATGAACAAATGCTTTTAAATTTTTTTTGTTTACATAAAAAGATGAACAAATGCAAAATGAACAAATATGAACAAATGCAAATATGAGGGTGGGTTGATCGTGATGATATGAAAATAAAAAAAATGATATGGGGGTTATGATGGATAAAAAATGATGGTGATCTAAACGACAAGGAAACAAGATATGAGATAAAATAAAATAACAAGAGAAACGAGGAGGAATACTTACCTGATTCTTCGTCGGATTGGCGGAGCAGCTACGCTGAACTCCTGTTGTCGCCTCGATCCGATTGGCGAAATAAAAATTGAAGAAGCTACGCGAGCTCGACGGGGAACTCGTGACGCGGAGTGGAGCTCCGCGGATCTCACCTGAAGGAGGTGGTCATCGCTTGAGGACGATGCTTCGCCGCTGTCACCAACAAAACACTCCAAGCTCTCTCCTTATTCTATAAGAATGGTGGATGGGGAAAAATGAGGATGTACAAATGAATATAAAGAGAAGAGAAAGGGAAGTTAGAATGGTGGTGGTGTTGAATGGGAGGTTAAATTAGTGATGGGGTTGAATGGGAAGTTAGATGAATAATGGTGGTGAATGGAGGTTGATGAAGACTTGGAGGTTATTGTAGAGAATGAGAAAATAATAAATAATGATATAAAGTATGCTACTTTAAATACAACAAAATTAAAGAGGGGAAAAATGGTGAATTTACAAGTGAATACATACAACATGTACATTTTTTTGTTTGCTTTTCTAATATGTATTTTTTTATCTTTTTAGTAAGAGATATTTACAACGGAAAAAATACAATAAAATAGTATAATCAGAATAAGTATGTTTTTTTTGTATTTTTACTAATTAAGAAAGATAAAATAAAAATGAACAAAGAAATGAATATATACATAATATACAATATACATCTAGGTCCCAAAACCCAACTTTTGCAAATGAGCTCCGATTTTAATGAAATCACTTTCATTGGATAGAAAATTTTCTAACTTGAACTTTAAAAGTGAGTTTGGTGAATTTGGAGTTCATACGGAGCGGGAATTTGGCTTGGAAGTTGGTCTTTACGGCTTTTTCCCTTTGGGATCTAGGAGCATTTGTTTGAGGTAAATTTTGTTTTATATTTTTGTATTTTTATATACATTGATATGAAAATGTTGGAGAAAGAATTAGCCAAAAAGGAGTTGAAATGAAATTATTAAAAAATAGATGAAGTTTTGGGCTATTTACAGGTGAAAAACTCCTTTGATTTTGCGGCTTTTATTGTTAGTTTATTTTATACAATCCAATATACAATAATTAATGTATTTTATTTACAAGAGTCATTTGTTAATTTATTGATTATATATACATTTATTAGATAATTTACTCGTGGATTTTGCTAAGATCAAGATATTGAGATGATGAATCGTGGATTCATCAGATGCTCCATTGAGACTAACACTACCGTACGCAAGCGACCCAAAAGCCTTATATCAGATGTTTGGAAGAGTTTTAAAATCACTGATTCAAATGAGAAAGGTGAAGAAAGATGCGAGTGTTTAAAATGTCACTAGATCTTATCATGTGGAACGCAAGGTGGGACCAATCATATGAAGAGACATGTAGAGAAATATTGTATACACAATTGGTCATGGCCTGGAAGACATTTTAGAGGCTCATAAGGGTCCGTTTACAGGTCAGGCTCATAAGGGCCTTTATGAAATCCTAACAACGTCATGGCATGCAGTAGAAGTAAGAACAAAGGTCAACAATTACTACATTTTTCTGCATATGAAAATGCTAGTGTGTCACTCACTAATTGGAAATATGATCAAGAAAAAAGTCAAGAAGAATTGACTCAAGTTTCTATTAAACATGAATTGCCTTTCCGATTGCTTGAGAAAGATGATTTCAAGACATTCTTGGTAAATCTACAACCACGGTTCAAGCCAGTTTCTCGATTCACTTTGAGAAGGGATTGCCAAAAAAATGTATGATACAGAGAAGATCAAGTTGAAGGATGAGATTAAAAGAACTCCCATAAAATTTGCATTACTACATATTTATGGACATCAATACAAACTATAGGCTATATTGCTATGACTGGCCACTACATTGATGAGCATTGGTCGCTTAAGAAAAAAATTGATTTTTTTGTGCTCCCCTCCCCTCACATCGGTGATAATAATTCTGATATGATTGTTCATCGATTATCTGAATGGGGTATTGACAATTTGTGCACTATTACAGTGGACAATGCATATGCTAATGATGTTGTAGTTGGAAATTTGAATGATCATTTTGCTCTTAAATTCGGTCTTATTCTCAACGGAAAGATTTTTCATGTTCGATGCTGGGCACATATTTTAAATCTAGTTGTTCAAGATGGGCTATATGAAATTAAAGAAATTGTTGCTAAGAAATTTAGTGAAGTATGTTAAGTGTTCACAGCGTCGAAAGGAGGAGTTTGAGGAGGTTGCTAAGCAAGAACGTGTTGCTACAGAAAAAGGACTCGTTTTGGATGTAAGCACACGGTGGAATTCCACATTTTTAATGTTCAGTCAGCAATGAATTATTCGAAAGTTTTTGTACGCATGAAGTCGCGTGATCCATACTTATTTGACATCCCGAGCATTGGAGAGTGGAAGAAGGAAGAAAATATTTGTGGAGCTCTGGAAGTATTTTATCTGGCAACAAAAGTTTTTTCCGGGCATCACTACTCCACCTCTAATTTATTCTTAACCAAATATTTGTAGTCAAAAGGGAGTTGAATCTTTTATTGCAAAGATGACTTCTCCATAAGAAATATGGAGTCAAAATGAGTGTCAAATTCGAAAAATACTGGAAGGAACATGCATGCAATTTACCCTTGGCGATCGTAGTCGCCCTCGATCCCCGTTACAAGTTTGAGTATATTAGATTTTGTTTGTTAAAGGTCTATTCAGATTCTGAGGTTTGATGATTTTATGTGCGAAGTAGAGACTACTATGTACAAAATATATGAGGAATATTCTATGCATTTTCAATCCACAATGGATGTCGAATGTCCACAATCTCAATCTCCTTCTATGGTTGTTGCTAATGTTACTGGATCCGCTACGGGACACAAGAGAGAAGATTTTATAGCTGAATTTTGTAAAGAAGAAAAAAGAGATGGTGGGCTTGGAAATAGGAAAATCATAGATCGATATGTATTTAGTTGACAGCTCTGCAGATTTTGATGATGAAAAAGATAATTATTTTGATATTCTACATTGGTGGAAATCAAATTCAAGTAAGTACAGAGTCCTCTCTAAGATGGCTCGAGATTTTTTGGCAATTTCGGTGTCTACAGTTGCTTCCGAGTCTGCATTCAGCACATGGGGTAGAGTTTTGGATGCTTACCATAGTCGGTTGGATTCATCTACGGTGGAAGCTTTGATTTACGTCCAAGATTGGTTATGTGGATCAGGAACATTAAAGAAAGAGGCTGGTGACAGAGAGGATTTGTTCTTTACATATTTGTTGAGTTTTTTTAGTAGTTGAGTAATTCTTTTATGATAATTGAATTTCAATTTTTCATGATCTTTTTTTTTTGAATTCGGTTGGAAGTCCAGATGAATAATAAAGCATTGATCGATTTATTATTGATTGGTGTCGCAATGGTATGTTCATTTCACACATACCTAAGTTCCCACCTACATATTGATACAACTAATGGATATTTTTATTTCAGGTTGGGTGATAATGATGGAACCACGCATGCTGCTAAAATTGGCTGGATTTTTTTCACTGGATCGGTTTTTTATAGTTGAAGCACTTATGTTGATTAACCTTTTTTACTCACTATTGCATTTTCTTTCTAGGTTTTATGGATTTTGAATATTTGAACTATAGTATCGTTATCATGTTGTTTTAGGTTTATGTCTGTATTATGAAAATGTGGTTCAAAAGTATATGCTGGGTTTGAATTATTGAGTTTATTTTCACTAGTCTAATTAGTTCACGATTCTAAGTACAATTTGCAAGAAAAATTTGCTTTGGTGTCCAATTATTTGATTCCGATTTCCAGGTATTTGTAAACCTTGGATTGAACAAGTGCATGTTCATCTGCATGAGTTGAATTTAAAAGGATTTCAGGAGTTGATATTGAAATTTTTACTCCAATTAATACAATTGTTATGAAAAGAGAGCATGCATTCATAAATGGGTAAAAAAATAGTCTCCAGTTCATCTGCATTATGATATTGAATCATTACATGATGTCACATTAGAAATCCTCACGGTAACATTTCGAAAAGAGAGCATGCAATCATAAATGGGTAATGGATAGCAATTGGTCAATTGGGCCAAGCCCGGCCCGAACCCGGACCCGCCCATGCGGGTCTTGGGCCGGGGCCGGGTCATCAAATTACCAAAAATCTCGGGCCTCGACCCGACCCACGGCCCAAGAAAATTTTGCGGGCTCGGGGCGGGCTTTTCCGGGTTGGGCCGTGTTGAGCCCAATGCTCCACCCTAGATAAAAGTAGTCTCAAATTAAGAGTGCAGGGGTGGAGTTGGAGATATGCCATGGTACTCAGTGTACCCTAGCAACCAAATAGTCCCCTAGAATTTCTCTCACCTTACGTGTGCAGCATGTTGAGGGAAGGGGAGGAATGGGATAATATCCTTGAGTTAATATGTTATATTTTTTAAATAATTATTACTTTTTTAATTAATTGAATAGGCAGGAGGTTTGAGAATTTAAAAAATCCATATATGGGCTTCTCATGTGTTGATTTGAGGTGTCACGCTCAAATAGGTACTAATGTATCGATTTGGGTTGTAGTATCCAAACCGGCACCTCATGTACTGATTTGGGTTCAGCTCATTCACACCCCTCTCTCTCTCTCTTAGATTTAAATTTAGGTCCTACTTAGTTGACAGTACTCTTAAAATATATATAGGGTGTCCATATAAAAAAACGTAAACCTACTATGTGTTTGATTAATTAAGATAATGTTTATTTTAAAAATTCCTAGTAGAATTCTCGCAGAGGAATTTTTAAAATTAAAATTTTCTAAACGATAAATAAATAGACCAGTAAATAATAGATGTAATGCATATCCCAGAAGATGTTAAGACTACGAAATAAATTATATCTTATAAATTCATAGCAGCTCTCAAATGATGAGAATTTGTGGGGAAATAGCATAGTATTATTCGATTCACGTGGATCGAAGTGTATTGTTTCTAGATAACATAGTCTCGACTTGAAGATCTTCTGAATTCTTTACGATGTGTCATAAAGATCTATGTATCTTATAATGTAAATAATCAATACAGATTAAATGATGATATTGACTATGACATATTAATAATCTCAACATTCCACATTATAACATCTGCCCATTTAAAAGAAATGTTGATATTCTATTAAAATCATATAAGAATCATGATTTTTAAAAAAATGATTTAAAATAGTTTACAATATTACATGATATCCATTTCCTTATAATACCTTTAAGGCCTCCCCCTCCTCCTACACCTCCTTTGTTGTTTCCTTTACCATTGTCTCCCATCTTCTTATGGCTATCAGCATGTGTTGTTCTTTTTACCTTCTTGTTGATATTATATTATGAATGCGATGCTACATTGCTAGGAGGATGCAACTTAGCTTAGGACTTCCTCAGAGATTCAGGCGGTTGAGTAAACAAATCTCTCGTGGTTCTCGCACTTGTTGACTGTTAATGAATTCATCATTCATGAACATTCTTTCTGCATTTTATCTTAAGATCCTTAACAAATACATGTAAATATGCATTACAATTAATCTTTTATCAAAATTGCATTCATGAATAAAAATATCATTTTAGACATTAAAAACATGTAAATAAAAAAAGAATAAAAATAAAGAAAACAAAAGAAATGCATGTTGTAAATGTATATATATGTACAATATGACTTATAAAATATAAATATAGCCGAAAGATATATTTATATAACCTAACCTCCAAGACCAAGACAACATTGATTGGTCGACAAATAAATAAATGGGTGATAAAGAAAACTATAGAAAGAATTATTTATACATTCTACACATTACTCATTAATTATCAAATAAATACCAAAACTTCAAAGATTTTTAATTAATATTTTCACCAAACTCTTCTCCAATGTTTTTCTATAAATGTATAGAAAAATATAAAAATGAGTTAAAAAATTTATCTTGCATGTATGTCAAGAAATCCAACTTTAAATTGCCAATTTCTCAACTTCCGAGCATCGTAACTTTCTCATGCATACTCCAAATTCACTATACTCATTTTAAAGTTCATAAAATAATATTCTCTAATTAATGAAGGTGATTTCACTGAAATTGTTGTCCATTTGTAAGAAGTCGATTTTGGGACCTAATGACAACTGGGTTTCTTTAGAACATAATTTATAGTTTTAATTATTTTTATATTTTAAATAAATTATAAATCGTCGTTTATAGATGAATTTGACATATAGATTACATACATGTATTTATTTATATATTTAAATTAATGTGTTAAAATATGTAAAAATTCACATACATTTTATTTATTATCCTAATCATTAATAAAATATGAAAATGATATGTTCTTTATTGATTTATTAAATTAAAAATTAAAAGACTATTTAACGAGTGTTCTATATATCCTTTTATTAATATTTTATTTACATTTCATCAAGTGTATATTATTTAAAAAAATATTCCACAGTTTAGATAATTTGATTATACATTTTTGTTCTTATTTAAAATAACATCATTTACTATCTAACATTTAACTTGTACTATGTTTATTCTCCTGGCTTACCAGGTGCTGACGCGTGTGATGAATCCCATATTCATCATACTAAAATTGGTCAATTACGCTATGTTCCTCAAAATCCGTATGCATTTAATAATTAATGTTGCATCATTAGCATTCATATGTGTATCAATAATATTCACATTTCATCATATGCATAATTGCATAAAATAAGGAATCCAAAAAACCAAGTGTAAATTGTCCTAAAAAGCTGCTAACATCCCTTATTTTTATTTGATTAATTCTAACTTCGATTGCCCTGAATCAACTTCCATCGTCCAGATATTACCAATAAGAATAAATAAAAATACAATAAAATTGCTAACTCAAATAAGTGTCAAATAATCTCAAAACCTAATTTCACGTCCGACGGACTAAAACATGCATATCTCCCTCGTATAATTGACGAATCTCGTATTCATCAAGATAAAATTCATTAATTAAACCATTGGCTTAATTAAACAAATAAAATCCTCTAATAATTCATCCATTTTATCCTGTATTATATTGTATATTCTTAACCTTTAATTAGTTGTATTTAATTACTATCATTTGCTTTGTAATTATTTTATCACCAAAAAACCATAAAAATGAAGTCAACAAACGTCTATAAGTTCCTAACCCATAAAAAAGACTAAAAAATACAAAAATACCAAACCCCTTAAAATTACTCGCAAATATACTTTTTATATAAATGACCTCCTTTTGCTTTTCATCCAACATGAAACTTGTAGATCTCATTGAGATAAACAACTTTTGTATTTTAACTTTTTCATAATCTCGCCTCTAATTAATTATTTTTTATTTTCTTTATTTTATAATTTCTAATTTTCTTATCAGGCCACGTGGCACCCTCTGGGCTGCCCACGTAGCCCGCCTCTTCTCTACCACCTGCCACCTCGTAATGGTCGGCCATCCTCTTATATAAAAGTCGCTACCCCACCACCTTCAAACCTCATCCACCACTCTACGGGGCTCAGACATTGCTTCCCCCGCCCTCCGATGGCTGCGGAGGGTGAGGGCGAGGCGATGACGACCTAGGTCCTAGGTGAGATCCATGCCACCTCCGCCATGTTAGCTCCGCCAGTTCCGGCGGTAGGTCGAGCTCTCCGGCATGGCTAGCTAGATCGGATGACGACCCGAGGCTCGTTTGAGCCATAGCACAAGCTCCCCCTCCGCCAATCGCCGTGCTCTGGCGAGGTACTCTGTTCCTCTATCTGTTCTCTACTTTTTCTCTTATTTATTCAGTTACCTCTGATCACTTTCACCCTCCACTGAGCAACTCACCACCTCCGCCACACCACCTTCGTACACACCGACACTTCTTCTCACCTTCATTCCTTCTCAACAACCTCGCCACCCTCCGCCACCTTCCCCTATGCATCATCAAAGGAGAAGAACAATGGTCCACCGCTCCCATCACCTCCGCGGACCCTCATTACATTCACAACGCACACACAAAAAGGCTTCGGGTATTTCTGGCACTTGCAGGTACCCGCCTCTTCGATGGTCGGTGCTCGCACATCATCTCCGACCTCAAGCTCTGCCTCCAGCGGCTCCTAATTGATCAGTCGATCCATCAGTCGATCCATCTACTCCCGAAGGGCCGCTGCACCACCAGCTCCTTCGTAAGGATCTTAGCTTTCTTCTCCGACCTTCAGAGGACCTTGCGGAGCACGATGGAGCTTCACACATCTCACCATAGTCCCTCCTCCTCCGGTGACTCGTGGTGGATGAAGACGATACATGTGTCGTCCGATCATATGGATCAGACAGACCATGTGATGATACGTGGACAACCAAACCTCCAGACGAACCTCCATGCTTGGATCTTCCAAGCCTCATTTTGAGCCTCAACACCTAACGCCGTGTGGCTCGAACTAGTCGCGCCTCCCGAGCTCAGACCCCTCACGTGTCTATCATGTGCGGGCCTGGGAAAATTGTAGAGAAGACATGTCCTTTTGATAGTTACACTTTGGTCATTAGGTGTGTGCTCCGCATGTGCGTGCCAGGGTATTTTTCAGAGATGCCCTCGCAACTTATGGAAATTGTAGAGATGCACCCTCGCGTAATGGGGAAATTTCATATGGGCCCAGGCAGTTTTGCAAAATTGCAAATATGTCCCCTCTGCGACCATTTGTAATATTTATACTTTTATTTCCTACATTTTCATTACATTTATACCCTTTGCATTTATTTTAACGTAACTTGAGCATCGTAGATCTAAATTGCATGATTTTAGTGTTGTTTTGTTCCTTGTTTCATCCTCTATACCGTGGCATGTTTAATTTTCTCATATGACACCATTTTAAATGAAGTCATTTTTTATGTTAGTTGAGGTTCATTGCTCTACATAGCCTTGCCATGATTCGATGACTTCTCAAATTTGTGTGCTCAATTCGACTCTGATTTCCATCATATTTTGTTGCTCGTTTATGTAATCTTTCCAGGGTATATTTGTAATATTCACTCACATATTCTTAGCATACATCTAACCTTGCATTATTTTCATGCACACTTCCACATTTGCATTGAAAAATAACTAAAAAATTACGTGCATCATATTTCGGCATTGTTCTGCATTTTACCTCGCGCATCTGCATGAAGACCTGAAATGTAGAAATAATTACACATGCTCTTAATTGATAGAAATTCGATGAATAGATATAGTAGCTCGTGTCCCTGTGTTCGACCTTGGTAGACTTGCCAAGTATAAATATTCCACAATATTTAAGGATTGTGGTTTTTGACGAACCAAATTTGTCTCCTATACTACGATAATTATATATTCTCAAAGAGGCAAATTTGACGTTCATAAAATGGCACCATTGCTGAGGATCTACAAGTTTCATGTTGGGTGAAAAGCCAAAAGAGGTCATTTATACTAAAAGTATTTTTGGGGGTAATTTTAATGGGTTAAAAACACATGCTTTTTGGTTTTGATATTTTTGTATTTTTTAGTCCTTTTTAAGGGTTAGGAACTTAAAAACATTTGTTGACTTCATTTTTATGGGTTTTTGGTGATAAAATAGTTACAAAGAAATAATAGTAATTAAATATAATTAATTAAAGGTTAAGAATATACAATAAAATACAAGATAAAATGGATGAATTGTTAGCGCATTTTATTTTATTTTAATTAAGCCAGGGGTTTAATTAGTGAATTTTAGCATGATGAATGCGAGATTCATCAGAGACTAAGATCGAATTTGATCTTGCTGTTTTATCCATGAATTCGGGCCTTTTGATGAGAATGATTATCCGATTATGATTGTAGAGGACAAACATAGTTTGATTACTTCCACGGATGAGTTCGTTCCTTTTGGTTTTGGCTTAGAAGAGACATCGCAGGACGACCTTGATCCTACTTCTTCCGATGAGGAGTTCGTCCCTTTTTACTTTGACATCTGCGAGACACCCAAGGCAGAACCTAGCCATGCTACTTCCACTGACCCGTCTGTGCCTTCTCACTCAGCGATTGTTGAGGATCTTCACCACATCGATCCTGATCGTCTCTCGTCCACTGTGGACCCTGATATCGACCTATACCTCATCGGATCCATTCCTCAACAGTTCCATAAGGAGGTTCGCTTTCTACCTTCTTGATTCATCTGTATATCCACTTTGTTGTATATTCACTTTCATTTTCCTTTGTCCATCCAATGTACCGCTCATCCCATTCCATTTCGTGTGTGCCTTGCTTAGGACATACTTTGTCCTGAGTATACGGGGTGGACGAGTTTAGTGTTCTTTATTCCCTTTCATCATTCCTATTGTTGCCTATACTTAGGGCTTCTTTTACCCTAAGTATGGGGGGGTGATGCGTACATTCTCTCCGATCTCTTCCTTCTGTCTTCATCTCTCTTTTCTTCTTTTTCTTTTCATTTTTCTTTTTCTACCAAAAAGGTATCGCCTCCTTTTATCAGTCTTCTATACTTAGGACGTACTTTGTCCTAAGTATATGGTGTGTGCACCTCGAGTTCTTTCATTCTTTGATCCACTCCACTGTATCCTCTTTTTGTCTATACTTAGTGATGTCTTACCATAAGTATAGGGAGATACAGTCTGAGTACGATCTATTCATTCCCACCGTTGACCCTTCCTACTTTCTGTACAGTCTGATATACTTAGCATTATTTGATCCTAAGGGATCGTTTGGTAACAGGGTTATCCCGGGGTAACCTGGTTTACCCCCCTCTTTTGATGGAATGAAATTCTATCACAAATCATAATGACATCACATTACATTCTTTATTACAACCCTCTCCATCCCCCATAACCATCCCAAACATGTACTATTCCAGTCAGGTTATCCCAACCCACTCCAACCCAGGAACCAAACGAGCCCTAAGTATGGGGCGGGGGGAGGGGGGAGGGGGAGTCAACATCCTATTCATTCATTTATTTGTTAGACTTTTCTATACTCAGTACGAGTTATGTCTTCTACTTTTCTCTTTGATATATGAGGACATAGCTCAAGCTAAGTACAAGGGGTCATATATACCACGCATATACTTCAGCCTAACTCGTACTTTTGTATTGTTAATAGTAATTATGGATAAAAATCATTTAAATTTCATTAATAACAATTAATAAAAAAGATGTTGATTACTCCTCAGATTCTTTTCATACTTATTGATTAATAAATCATGTAAAAAAATTTTTGCAAAAAGTTTGAAATATAGTTTGAAAACCTCTTGGAAAATCTTTGAAACTATTTGGAAGATGCCCTATTAAATATTTTATACCTTTGTTAAAATATTTTGTTTTGAAAATTTTATTTTGGTTGTGTGAAATAAAAATGTTTGAAAAACTATTTGCAAATGTTTGGAAAATGGTTGCAAAAATATTTTGAAATATATATATATATATATTGAAAACCTTTGCTAAATGATATTCAAGTGTGTGTAAAGGTTTATAAAAACTCTTTGTAAAAAAAATTTTGAACTATACTTTTTCAAAATGTTTGAAAAGTGATTTTCATATAAGTTTTAGGAATATATACATCACACTAATTTTTTTTATATATTTATATATCCATAAACCTGATCACTTAACCCTTGTAAAGTCTTAAAAATCCTAAATCTTGTAAATATAAGATGCATCCTCATGTAAAATATTTGTACCTATTTTTATCCAAAACCTTCTATTTTCAAAAAAAATCACAAAAATATTTGCAAAACTAAAGATATCAAAAACATTTGCAAAATCTTTTTGAAAAAATGCATTTATATCATCTTTTTCCAAAATTCCATTAAAAAGTTCAAAATTTTAAAAATTGCATAGTAAAAAATATTTTTTTGCATAATATTTGCTTTGCATTTGCAATTTTCAAATTGAGTTTGATAATTGAACAAATCCAAGTAAAATCTGAAGACTGGAGATTGGTTGGACCTTAAATCTGCCTAATAACATGAACCTTATAGGACCTGAATTTGAGATACTTCAGGTCTAGTTGACTTAATTCTTTGAGGATCATGAGAGTTAATTCAATGGATTCTTGACTATTTAAGTAGAGTATTTTGGAGCACATATATGACTCTTGTTGATAATGGTAACTTGGACACCTGCACCTTTGACTTGGCTCAACTCAGTTGGAGTGGTGAGGGGATAGGATTTGCCGGTATGAGATGCACACAAGTGGAAACATTTATCCTACTGTAGGGAGGGAAGTACACCCCAACCCGTCCAATGGCATGGATATCTAAAGGCAGTAGAGTATGGGTTGCAATAATGCTTCAAAAGAGAGATAGTCTACTTGCTCAAGAGGAAAAACTCCTTATGTAAATGTTGTTGTATATAACATTTCAGAAAAAAGAAGAAAAAAAAACTCTGAAAAAGTGGACATGCCAGATTGAAAATAAAATGCATGTCGGAGTGTAGATATTTGTATAGCCAACAAGCAAGCTTGAGCTTCAAATCATGTGAGCTTGCAGCTGGATGACTTGACTACACTGGTCCTGCATCCTAGGATAGGTAGCTACACTAGCTATTGTCCATTCTTCTCTTCACCCCCTCCTCTTGAGTTGGTTGTCACTTGAACTTAAAAGGGAATACTCCACTCCTCGAGGAGGGGTTGCTGGATTGGGGAATCACTGGGTTATCATGCGGGAGAAGTCAATCTCTTTGTTATCTCATTTGAGGAGAGCCACCATTACATACCCTGTACAAGTTAGATTCATAGTCATAAGGGTTTGCATGTGAATTGAAGTATTATGACCTGTCTATTAAGGGACTTGAGCAGGGTTTTAGGATTCTCAAAGGCTGTTGGATTTCAAATCCAATTTCGAATAAGGTTATGTTCATACTAAAAATTCAAAGGTCCGACTTAAGCTCCGAACTTTGATTTTGTGAAGACAAGTTCGAGAATTAAACTTAATAGACATTATCTCCTTTTCCTTTTCTTTGCTTTTCTTAATCTGCACTTATTACATAAGTGTTTGCTAGGGACTAGCAAAGAAAAGTATACGAGGATGATTAATCTCCATTTCATCACCTTTTTCTATCATTTTGGCCTTAAAAACCCTAGTAAATGCATGTAAATATCTCTAATTTGCATAAATTAACATTCATGCATTGTTGTAAAATTGTGTATAAAATACAATTTTATTGCAGAATTACAAAATAAAGAAAAGAAAAAAAAAGAATAAAATATCAACGATATTTATGACCCTAAACCCTAGACCAAGGCATCTCTATGACTTGGGCGACACGGAATAAAGTAGGAGGAGATAAGTACCAAAATCTTTTTGAAAAAATGCGTTTATAACATCTTTCAAAATTCCATTAAAAAGTTCAAAATTTTGAAAATTGCATAGTAAAAAATATTTTTTTGCATAATATTTGCTTTGCATTTGCAATTTTCAGATTGAGTTTGATAATTGAACAACTCCAAGTAGAATATGAAGACTGAAGATTGGTTGGACCTTAAATCTGCCTAATAACATGAACCTTATAGGACCTGAATTGGAGGTACTTAAGGTCTAGTTGACTTAATTCTTTGAGGATCATGAGAGTTAATTCAATGGATTCTTGACTACTTAAGTAGAGTATTTTGGAGCACATGTATGACTCTTGTTGATAATGATAACTTGGACATCTGCACCGTTGACTTGTTTCAACTCAGTTGGAGTGGTGAGGGGATTGGATTTGCCGGTATGAGATGCACACAAGTGAAAACATTTATCCTCGTGTAGGGAGGGAAGTACACCCCGACCCGTCCAATGGCATAGATATCTAAAGGCAGGAGAGTATGGGTTGTAATAATGCTTCAAAAGATGAATAATCTACTTGCTCAAGAGGAAAAACTCCTTATGTCAATGTTGTTGTATATAACATTTCAGAAAAAAAGAAGAAAAAAAACTTTGAAAAAGTGGACATGCCTGATTGAAAATAAAATGCATGCCGGAGTGTAGATATTTGTATAGTCAACAAGCAAGCTTGAGCTTCAAATCATGTGAGCTTGCAGCTGGATGACTTGACTACACTGGTCTTGCTTCCTAGGATAGGTAGCTACATTAGCTATTGTCCATTCTTCTCTTCACCCATCCTCTTGAGTTGGTTGTCACTTGAACTTAAAAGGGAATACTCCACTCCTCGAGGAGGGGTTGCTGGATTGGGGAATCATTGGGTTATCATGCTGGAGAAGACAATCTCTTTGTCAGGAGAGCCACCATCACATACCATGTACAGGTTAGATTCATAGTCATAAGGGTTTGCTTGTGAATTGAAGTATTCTGACCTGGCTATTAAGGGACTTGAGCAGGGTTTTGGGATTCTCAAAGGCTGATGGATTTCAAATCCAATTTCGAATAAGGTTATGTTCATACTAAAAATTCAAAGGTTCGACTTAAGCCCCGAGCTTTGATTTTGTGAAGACAAGTTCGAGAATTAAACTTAATCGACTTTATCTCCTTTTCTTTTCTTTGCTTTTCTTAATCTGCACTTATTACATAAGTGTTTACTAGGGACTAGCAAAGGAAAGTATACGAGGCTGATTAATCTCCATTTCATCACCTTTTTCTATCATTTTGGCCTTAAAAACCCTAGTAAATGCATGTAAATGTCTATAATTTGCATAAATTAGCATTCATACATTGTTGTAAAATTGTGTATAAAATACAATTTTTATTGCAGAATTACACAATAAAGAAAAGAAAAGAAAAAGAATAAAATATCAAAGATATTTATGACCCTAAACCCCGAGACCTTGGCATCTCTATGACTTGGGCGACACAGAATAAAGTAGGAGGAGATAAGTGCCAAAATCTTTTTGAAAAAATGCATTTATATCATCTTTTTCAAAATTCCATTAAAAAGTTCAAATTTTTGAAAATTGCATAGTAAAAACTATTTTTGCATAATATTTGCTTTGCATTTGCAATTTTCAGATTGAGTTTGATAATTGAACAAGTCCAAGTATAATCTGAAGACTGGAGATTGGTTGGACCTTAAATATGCCTAATAACATGAACCTTATAGGACCTGAATTTGAGGTAGTTCAGGTCTAGTTGACTTAATTCTTTGAGGATCATGAGAGTTAATTCAATGGATTCTTGACTACTTAAGTAGAGTATTTTGGAGCACATGTATGACTCTTGGTGATAACGATAGCTTGGACACCTGCACCTTTGACTTGGCTCAACTCAGTTGGAGTGGTGAGGGGATTGGATTTGCCGGTATGAGATGCGCACAAGTGGAAACATTTATCCTCGTGTAAGGAGGGAAGTACACCCCGACCCGTCCATGGCATAAATATCTAAAGGCAGGAGAGTATGGGTTGCAATAATGCTTCAAAAGAGGGATAGTCTACTTGCTCAAGAGGAAAAACTCCTTATGTAAATGTTGTTGTATATAACATTTCAGAAAAAAAGAAGAAAAAAAACTCTGAAAAAGTGGACATGCCTGATTGAAAATAAAATGCATGTAGGAGTGTAGATATTTGTATAGTCAACAAGCAAGCTTGAGCTTCAAATCGTGTGAGCTTGCAGCTGGATGACTTGACTACACTGGTCTTGCATCCTAGGATAGGTAGCTACACTAGCTATTGTCCATTCTTCTCTTCACCCCCTCCTCTTGAGTTGGTTGTCACTTGAACTTAAAAGGGAATACTCCACTCCTCGAGGAGGGGTTGCTGGATTAGGGAATCACTGGAGTTATCATGCCGGAGAAGTCAATCTCTTTGTTATCTCAGTTGAGGAGAGCCACCATCACATACCCTGTACAAGGTAGATTCATAGTCATAAGGGTTTGCGTGTGAATTGAAGTATTCTGACCAGGCTATTAAGGGACTTTAGCAGGGTTTTGGGATTCTCAAAGGCTGTTGGATTTCAAATCCAATTTCGAATAAGGTTATGTTCATACTAAAAATTCAAAGGTCGACTTAAGCTCCGAAATTGTGATTTTGTGAAGACAAGTTCGAGAATTAAACTTAATTGACTTTATCTCCTTTTCTTCTCTTTGCTTTTCTTAATCTGCACTTATTACATAAGTGTTTGCTAGGGACTAGCAAAGGAAAGTATACGAGGCTCATTAATCTCCATTTCATCACCTTTTTCTATCATTTTGGCCTTAAAAAACCTAGTAAATGCATGTAAATATCTCTAATTTTCATAAATTACATTCATGCATTGTTGTAAAATTGTGTATAAAAACAATTTTTATTGCAGAATTACAAAATAAAGAAAAGAAAAGAAAAAGATTAAAATATCAAAGATATTTATGACCCTAAACCCCGTGACCTTGACATCTCTATGACTTGGGCGACACGGGAATAAAGTAGGAAGAGATAAGTGCCAAAATCTTTTTGAAAAAATGCATTTATATCGTCTTTTTCGAAATTCCATTAAAAAGTTCAAATTTTGAAAATTGCATAGTAAAAACTATTTTTGCATAATATTTGCTTTGCATTTGCAATTTTCAGATTGAGTTTGATAATTGAACAAGTCCAAGTAGAATCTGAAGACTGGAGATTGGTTGGACTTAAATATGCCTAATAACATGAACCTTATAGGACCTGAATTTGAGGTACTTCAGGTCTAGTTGACTTAATTCTTTGAGGATCATGAGAGTGAATTCAATGGATTCTTGACTACTTAAGTAGAGTATTTTGGAGCACATGTATGACTCTTGGTGATAACGATAGCTTGGACACCTGCACCTTTGACTTGGCTCAACTCAGTTGGAGTGGTGAGGGGATTGGATTTGCCGGTATGAGATGCGCACAAGTGGAAACATTTATCCTCGTGTAAGGAGGGAAGTACACCCCAACCCGTCCAATGGCATAGATATCTAAAGGCAGGAGAGTATGGGTTGCAATAATGCTTCAAAAGAGGGATAGTCTACTTGCTCAAGAGGAAAAACTCCTTATGCCAATGTTGTTGTATATAACATTTCAGAATCATGCCTGATTAAAATAAAACTCTGAAAAAGTGGACATGCCTGATTAAAAATAAAATGCATGTCAGAGTGTAGATATTTGTATAGTCAACAAGCAATCTTGAGCTTCAAATCATGTGAGCTTGCAGCTGGATGACTTGACTACACTGGTCTTGCATCCTAGGATAGGTAGCTACACTATCTATTGTCCATTCTTCTCTTCTCCCCCTCCTCTTGAGTTGGTTGTCACTTGAACTTAAAAGGGAATACTCCACTCCTCGAGGAGGGGTTGCTGGATTGGGGAATCACTGGGTTATCATGCTGGAGAAGTCAATCTCATTGTCATCTCAGTTGAGGAGAGCCACCATCACATACCCTGTACAGGTTAGATTCATAGTCATAAGGGTTTGTTTGTGAATTGAAGTATTCTGACCTGGCAATTAAGGGACTTGAGCAGGGTTTTGGGATTCTCAAAGGCCGATGGATTCAAATCCAATTTCGAATAAGGTTATGTTCATACTAAAAACTCAAAGGTCCGACTTAAGCTCCGAACTTTAATTTTGTGAAGACAAGTTCGAGAGTCAAACTTAATCGACTTTATCCTCCTTTTCTTTTCTTCGCTTTTCTTAATCTGCACTTATTACATAAGTGTTTGCTAGGGACTAGCAAAGGAAAGTATACGAGGCTGATTAATCTCCATTTCATCACCTTTTTCTATCATTTTGGCCTTAAAAATCCTAGTAAATGCATGTAAATATCTCTAATTTGCATAAATTAACTCAATGCATTGTTGTAATATTGTGTATAAAATACAATTTTTATTGCAGAATTACAAAATAAAGAAAAGAAAAGAAAAAGAATAAAATATCAATGATATCTATGATCCTAAACCTCGAGACCTAGGCATCTCTATGACTTGGGCGACACAGAATAAAGTAGGAGATAAGTGCCAAAATCTTTTTGAAAAAATGCATTTATATCGTCTTTTTCAAAATTCCATTAAAAAGTTCAAAATTTTGAAATTGCATAGTAAAAAATATTTTTTGCATAATATTTGCTTTGCATTTGCAATTTTCAGATTGAGTTTGATAATTGAACAAGTCCAAGTAAAATCTGAAGACTGGAGATTGGTTGGACCTTAAATCTGCCTAATAACATGAACCTTATAGGACCTTAATTTGAGGTACTTCAGGTCTAGTTGACTTAATTCTTTGAGGATCATGAGAGTTAATTCAATGGATTCTTGACTACTTAAGTAGAGTATCTTTGAACACATGCATGACTCTTGTTGATAATGATAACTTGGACACCTGCACCCCTACACAGAAAGAGTCGAACAGGCAACGGTCGAAATCCGTCGCTAATGATAACATGACCGTCCCCTTTGATCAATGGAGACGGTCATGCGACCGTCTCCAAAGGTGGCGTCCCATTTGGTATAAGCGACGATTTTCTAGACCGTCCCCTATACTCATACATAGGGGACGGTCGTGACTGTCTCTAAAGGTCTGGTATAGGGGACGTGCATGACCGTCCCTTAAAGGATCTTATTGGGGACGGTCACGACCGTCCTTAAAGGCATTAAGGGGGGACGGTCAAGACCGTCCCAAAAGTTAGGAAGTAGAGACGGTCATAAACGTCTCTAAGAACGAAGGGGACGGTCGCTATGACCGTCCCTTTGTTCGTCTGCTAACAAAAAAAATTTCTGTTGCCCCCTATTTGATCCACATTTTGCCCTGTATGTCAATATACACAAAGTACCTGTTTCAAAAAATGTGTCTTCATAATAAATAATACGATCACCACACCAAAAAAATGCAATCCACATTCATAAAGTCATCGTCCAACAACATATGCATTCAAAATACTACAGTATCCTACAATAATTGTCCAAAATAGTTATACAATATACTACAGTATCCTACAAAGTAACTAAGCTATCCTAGTCGTCGTCCTCATCCTCGTCGTCGTCCTCGTCGTCATCAGCATCATCATCTTCTTCTTCGCCGTCATCGTCGTCGCCTAGCCTTGCAACGGTATTATCATCAGCTGCTGGGGGCTAGTCGACGCTGCACCTTGATGTGCCTGCATGAATGCATTGAAAATCGTCATTTGTTGGCGCAAATCCTGAATCTCCATATTCATGCTAGACACTTGACTCTCTAATTCCCTCTCCCTTTGTGTCTTCTGAGAGGTCGAGCCGGTCCCTACTCCATATCAATTCCGTATGGTGGCACCACGACCAACACAACAGATGCGTCCCTGATGCTCTGGAACGGTCGCCTGGAGGAAGGCCGCATCAGGAGTAAGAGGTGGATGACTCGTTCCGGTGTGGTCTACAGAGCCAGTGGTTGTGAGCCTGACCATCTCCTCCTACAAATTTATTTAAGTAAGTTCAAATTCATTTAATTTGTAAAAAAGATGCAAATATGTTACGAATAACTTACATGAATTGGACCATAGGCAGGATCCACCCAATGAACTTCCCCGCCCACATCGCGACTCTTAGACCTCTCGAAGACTTCCATTCGGCTGGGCACTCGCTCGTTCTCCACTTCCTAATGTCAAAAGAAGTAAACTTACGATAACATTTTAATACATATATAATGGTTACAATTTTAACACTAATCATAAAGTAGATTACTTACGAAGTCATCCTTCAGTTGATTTGTGTTTCTTCTCCGCATTCTATGGGTAGACTTGAAACCTTTCCTCCGATTTTCAGCATTTTTCTTTGAGATGCCCTATACGAAGATTGTAATTTTAATAAAAAGAATTCCAAACGATAAATGTATAAAATGCACATATATATGTCACATACCGTATGTTCTTCTCCCATCCAAATAGTAACCATCGCCCTCCATTGTTCAGCAGGTACATTCGGAGGACAATTTTGCCAAATTGGCTTCCAATGGAAACTCCGGGTCGAAGTACTTTAAAATATAAAGAAAATTAATTATATACTTAGATGATGAAAAAAATGTATACTTAACTATAAAGAAAGGTAATCACTCGGGCCTTCAGATGACCTCGATATTTACGCAACATCTCCGCCCCATGGCCTAAATCAGAGCATCAGTGGCCGGGTCACGGTCCCAGGAAAAACTAGGCTGCAAAGAAATCAAAGCAAGCATAAATAAGTTTATATATATATATGCTGAAGAAAAAATTTGGTTTGTTAATATTATAAATACCTCCAAATAATGAAGAATGGCATCTTTTATTGACCGCTCCACTAAACCCCAGTGTGTAATGTGGAGAGGGGCCCTGGCTCTGCACACTTGTCCCAACTAACTCTGGAAAACAGCTGAGTTCTCCCCACCGCATCCCCTCCAACTATCCGCACCCTAAGTGTCTCACCAGGATGAAGACGGTCCAACACTCGGCACTGAGATGGGCCTCTACGTCTGCCTGAGCTACTCGGTCCGTCAGGATCGAAGGTCTCACTCCTCGCTGTGGTGCCGGCGGTGCATCCCGAATGCGTCTAGGACGTGGAGGCATATCTACATATTATGAAACATTTGAATTAGATATAACAACAATGATATAATTCACATATTACATCAAAAAATTGGAAAATAAATGATGGTAAACTTACATTTTAAAATCGGCATCTACAATTTCTGTTGGATGTTCTTGTATTTCAGCTTGATATGCCTCGTTTATATTTAGGAACTCATCATCATCATTGACATCAAAAAAATCTCTTGGTACTGTTCTCACGGTATGATCCATCCATCACTTAAGTTGTCTGGAATATAGAAAACTTGTTCTACCTGACTGGCTAGTGTAAAAGGCTCATTTGTTTGCAATTTCCCAGATTGTTTCAATGAAATGATCCCATTTCTGTCTCTTTGATATCCTATCCCCTCACGACCAACATCAACCAATGCACATAAAAAGAACACATCGACATTCGTGAGTAAAACTGATCTCTATTATGTCAAGTATTTCCCCCATAATAACGTCTAAACCTGAAGGTAAATCTGTTTTTACTATAACACCTGACATTTGCGTCGATTTCAACTCGTCGGCGGACTTTGTTCTAAATCTGTATCCATTCACAATATAACCCTTGTAAGTCATAACTTGAGAATATGGTATGCTTCCAAGAATGTCAAGGTTAATGTTCCACCTATCATCTGTCGTTTCCCATAAATGTTTCACACGTGAACAGAACCATTTGAGGAATTCAGATTTATTGTGCGTCTCATTAAATAATGAATTGTACTCATCAAAAAATTCGTCTATTTCTGACAACTGCATCAAGACATAGTAGTGTATGAGATCTCTATCGTCATCGGATATTATGCGGTGCATACCACTAAATATATGCCTGCCACAAGAATGAAAGACCCCATAATTTAGATTCGTCCTCTTCCTCCACGACCTCGCCTTCGTCATTTCGTTCATAACGGTTGAAACGCACGCTTTCACCGTCCATATACATTTCACAGAAATTAATGCACTCTTCACAAAGATAACCTTCAGCAATGCATCCTTCGGGTTGTGCCTTGTTAAAGACCATATTTTTTAATTTTCAAAGGTATCTTTCTATTGGATACATCCAACGATATTGAACCGGACCACCGATTCTTGCTTCACCTGCTAGATGAACTATTAAATGAACCATTACATCAAAGAAGGCTGGTGGGAAAATCTGCTCCAATTTGCATAATGTGATAACAATATCTTCTTCAAGTTTTCTTAAGATCAACGGATCTAAAACCTTCGAACACAATAATATAAAAAACCACTCAATTATGTTAATGATTGGAGGACAGCATCGTCAACAATTCCGCGAATAGCGAATGGGAGTAACACTTCCATTAAACATGACAGTCATGACTTTTTAATCCAGTTATCTTACGTTCTCTTTCATTTACACACCTCGACAGCTGTGATGAGAACCCATCAGATACCTTCAAACTTTTAAGGAAGCTGAAAATTTTATCACGCTCGGCATTGGATAAAGTATATATTGCTGCAGGTACAATAATCCGTCCAGTGTCTAATTCAATTGGATGTAGTTCTTCCCGTACACCAAGTTGAACTAAATCTCGTCTCGTCCTTAAATTATCTTTTGATTGACCCGAAAGATCTAACATTCCCAAAATATTTTCCAAAATATTCTTCTCAATATGCATGACATCCAAATTATGACGAAGCTGTAAGTGTTTCCAGTATGGTAACTCTCTGAAAAAAAATACTTCGTTTCTTCCAACCACCGGCTGCACTTTTCTTGGTTGTCCGTCCTAAGCAACTGCTTCGTACAAGTAATTGTTGTTCCCAAATAATGTTGCCATTCACACGAGCTAAGTCAAGTCGTTGCCCATAAGGTGAGCCGTCAAATTTCTTATTACTATCTGCCCTTTGCCCTTGTGTCTCAGGTCTTCTTAAGTCGTCCATTAGTTCAAATAACTCGTGATCAACATTATTCAAGGTTTGTGTAGTGACTCCTGCATCTACGCCCATATCCTCATCCATTCGCAAATCTATACCCTCTCCATGTTCAGTCCAAATGGAGTAATGTAACCAAAATCCGTTGAGTATAAGATGGTTATAGATTTCCTCTCTAACATCCCATTTAATATTCTTGCATCTCACACATGGACAATAAATCTTAAGACCACCAAATTTCTTATTAACTCTTTCTATTTGAAACGCCCATTCCAAGAATGCGATCACTCCTCTCTTATATTGTTGAAAATCATCGTATCTTTTATCCATCCATGATTTATCCATTTTACTGCACAATCAAAATAAAATCCACCATTGTGTTATTATAGACAACAAGTTTTCCACCTTAAAACAACATTATACACAACCCTATTATTCACAACAACTTTACATCTATTATACACAACAACACATGTCATATTATACACAACCCTTTTAGATGTTCTAGATGTACTATACACAAGATCTATTATACACAACCCTATTATACACAACAACATTACATCTATTGTAACAACCCTATTATAAACAACAACATTACATCTATTATACACAACAACATATGTCATATTATACACAACCCTATTAGATGTTCTAGATGTACTATACACAAGATCTATTATACACAACAACATTACATCTATTATACACAATCCTATTATACACAACAACATTACATCTATTATACACAATAACACATGTCATATTATACACAACCCTGTTAGATGTTCTATATCTACTATACACAAATCAAGCAACCCTAACATGGGGAAAAAATCTATTATATTAAACAAATCAAGCAACCCTAACATATCATAAAAAAACTCATTCACATGGAGAAAAACATCCCTAACAAGAATATCAAGTAAAATAAACAAGAATAAAAACAAAGGAGTGTTGATAGATACCGGAAATGAAGATTGACGAGGTCGGGAAGCATGGAGAAGCCGGAAGCGACGCCGGGGCGTAAGGGGGAGACGGTGGGGCGGCGGCTTGAGTTGTGAGAAAGTAAATAGAAACGCAGGTCGCTGGGGTTTTTTTCGATCTGACCAATGAGGACGGTCGTATCGATCGCCCCCATTGGAGACGATCGGCGACGGTTCACTAAAGACCGTCTCCTGTGGAAGGCATAAGAGACGGTTTTAAGTAACCGTCCCCTTTGGTCATGGCAGCGGGGACGGTCATTAGTGATCGTCCCCTCCGGTCGACCTCTTTGGTCCAAGCATCGGAGGCGACGCCAACAGAAGCGTATTGGGGACGGTCAGCACCGTCCCCAAAGGACCTGCCAGGGCAGACGGGACGGTCACCATGGACCGTCCCCTCTGGTAGCTCACTTAGGTAAGAGATCGCAGGCGACGCCAACAGAAGCATATAGGGGACGGTCATAACCGTCCCCAAAGTCCATCGCAAGGCAGAGGGGATGGTCGTGTCTGACTGTCCCCTCTGGCCGTCCACTTAGATCCATTACCGGAGGCGACGCCAACAGAAGCGTATTAGGGACGGTCAAGACCGTCCCCAATGAGTCCCCTAGGCAGAGGGGACGGTCTTGCTGACCGTCCCTATTAAGCTATTACAAAAGGGGACGCCAGCTCGCATAGCGTCTCCTGATATGAAGTGTTGGGGACGGTTATGGCATGACCGTCCCTAAAAGCTTTCATTAGGGACGGTCATTCTATGACCGTCGCCAGTTGTCGTCTCCAAAGCTGGAACTTCCTGTAGTGACCTTTGACTTGGCTCAACTCAGTTGGAGTGGTGAGGGGATTGGATTTGCCGATATGAGATGCACACAAGTGGGAACATTTATCCTCGTGTAGGGAGGGAAGTACACCCCAACCCGTCCAATGGCATAGATATCTAAAGGCAGGAGAGTATGGGTTGAAATAATGCTTTAAAAGAGGGATAGTCTACTTTCTCAAGAGGAAAAACTCCTTATGTAAATGTTGTTGTATATAACATTTCAGAAAAAAGAAGAAAAAAACTCTGAAAAAGTGGACATGCCTGATTGAAAATAAAATGCATGTAGGAGTGTAGATATTTGTATAGTCAACAAGCAAGCTTGAGCTTCAAATCATGTGAGCTTGCAGTTGGATGACTTGACTACACTGGTCTTGCATCCTAGGATAGGTAGCTACACTAGCTATTGTCCATTCTTCTCTTCACCCCCTCCTCTTGAGTTGGTTGTCACTTGAACTTAAAAGGGAATACTCCACTCCTCGAGGAGGGGTTGCTGGATTGGAGAATCACTGAGTTATCATGCTGGAGAAGTCAATCTCTTTGTTATCTCAGTTGAGGAGAGCCACCATCACATACCCTATACAAGTTAGATTCATAGTCATAAGGATTTGCGTGTGAATTGAAGTATTCTGACCTGGCTATTAAGGGACTTGAGTAGGGTTTTGGGATTCTCAAAGGATGTTGGATTTCAAATCCAATTTCGAATAAGGTTATGTTCATACTAAAAATTCAAAGGTCCGACTTAAGCTCCGAAATTTGATTTACTGAAGACAAGTTCGAGAATTAAACTTAATTGACTTTATCTCCTTTTCTTTTCTTTGCTTTTCTTAATCTGCACGTATTACATAAGTGTTTGCTAGGGACTAGCAAAGGAAAGTATACGAGGCTCATTAATCTCCATTTCATCACCTTTTTCTATCATTTTGGCCTTAAAAAACCTAGTAAATTCATGTAAATATCTCTAATTTGAATAAATTAACATTCATGCATTGTTGTAAAATTGTGTATAAAAACAATTTTTATTGCAGAATTACAAAATAAAGAAAAGAAAAGAAAAAGAATAAAATATCAAAGATATTTATGACCCTAAACCTCGAGACCTTGGCATCTCTATGACTTGGACGACACGGAATAAAGTAGGAGGAGATAAGTGCCAAAATCTTTATGAAAAAATGCATTTATATCATCTTTTTCAAAATTCCATTAAAAAGTTCAAATTTTTGAAAATTGCATAGTAAAAACTAATTTTTGCATAATATTTGCTTTGCATTTGCAATTTTCAGATTGAGCTCGATAATTGAACAAGTCCAAGTAGAATCTGAAGACTGGAGATTGGTTGGACCTTAAATCTGCCTAATAACATGAACCTTATAGGACTTGAATTTGAGGTACTTCAGGTCTAGTTGACTTAATTCTTTGTGGATCATGAGAGTTAATTCAATGGATTCTTGACTACTTAAGTAGAGTATTTTGGAGCACATGTATGACTCTTGTTGATAATGATAACTTGGACACCTGCACCTTTGACTTGGCTCAACTCAGTTGGATGGTGAGGGGATTGGATTTGTCGGTATGAGATGCACACAAGTGGAAACATTTATCCTCGTGTAGGGAGGCAAGTACACCCCAACCCGTCCAATGGCATAGATATCTAAAGCCAGGAGAGTATGGGTTGCAATAATGCTTCAAAAGAGGGATAGTCTACTTGCTCAAGAGGAAAAACTCCTTATGTAAATGTTGTTGTATATAACATTTCAGAAAAAAGAAGAAAAAAACTCTGAAAAAGTGGACATGCCTGATTGAAAATAAAATGCATGTAGGAGTGTAGATATTTGTATAGTCAACAAGCAAGCTTGAGCTTCAAATCGTGTGAGCTTGCAGCTGGATGACTTGACTACACTGGTCTTGCATCCTAGGATAGGTAGCTACACTATCTATTGTCCATTCTTCTCTTCACCCCCTCCTCTTGAGTTGGTTGTCACTTGAACTTAAAAGGGAATACTCCACTCCTCGAGGAGGGGTTGCTGGATTGGGGAATCAATGGCTTATCATGCTGGAGAAGTCGATCTCTTTGTCATCTCAGTTGAGGAGAGCCACCATCACATATCCTGTACAAGTTAGATTCATAGTCATAAGGGTTTGCGTGTGAATTGAAGTATTCTGACCTGGCTATTTAGGGACTTGAGCATGGTTTTGGGATTCTCAAAGGCTGTTGGATTTCAAATCCAATTTCGAATAAGGTTATGTTCATACTAAAAATTCAATGGTCGGACTTAAGCTCTGAACTTTGATTTTGTGAAGACAAGTTCGATAATTAAACTTAATCGACTTTATCTCCTTTTCTTTTCTTTGCTTTTCTTAATCTGCACTTATTACATAAGTGTTTGCTAGGGACTAGCAACGGAAAGTATACGAGGCTGATTAATCTCCATTTCATCACCTTTTTCTATCATTTTGGCCTTAAAAACCCTAGTAAATGCATGTAAATATCTCTAATTTGCATAATTTAACATTCATGCATTGTTGTAAAATTGTTTATCAAAATACAATTTTTATTGCAGAATTACAAAATAAAGAAAAGAAAAGAAAAGGAATAAAATATCAAAGATATTTATGACCCTAAACCCCGAGACCTAGGCATCTTTATGACTTGGGTGACACGGAATAAAGTAGGAGGAGATAAGTGCCAAAGTCTTTTTGAAAAAAATGCATTTATATCATCTTTTTCAAAATTCCATTAAAAAGTTCAAAATTTTGAAAATTGCATAGTAAAAAATATTTTTTGCATAATATTTGCTTTGCATTCGCAATTTTCAGATTGAGTTTGATAATTGAACAAGTCCAAGTAGAATCTGAAGACTGGAGATTGGTTGGACGCTAAATCTGCCTAATAACATGAACCTTATAGGACATGAATTTGAAGTACTTCAGGTATAGTTGACTTAATTCTCTGAGGATCATGAGAGTTAATTCAATGGATTCTTGACTACTTAAGTAGAGTATTTTGGAGCACATGCATGACTCTTGTTGATAATGATAACTTGGACACCTGAACCTTTGACTTGGCTCAACTCAGTTGGAGTGGTGAGGGGATTGGATTTGCCGGTATGAGATGCACACAAGTAAAAACATTTATCCTCGTGTAGGGAGGGAAGTACACCCCAACCCGTCCAACGGCATGGATATCTAAAGGCAGGAGAGTATGGGTTGCAATAATGCTTCAAAAGAGGGATAGTCTACTTGCTCAAGAGGAAAACTCCTTATGTAAATGTTGTTGTATATAACATTTCAGAAAAAAAAGAAAAAAGACTCTGAAAAAGTGGACATGCCAGATTGAAAATAAAATGCATGTCGGAGTGTAGACATTTGTATAGCCAACAAGTAAGCTTGAGCTTCAAATCATGTGAGCTTGCAGCTGGATGACTTGACTACACTGGTCTTGCATCCTAGGATAGGTAGCTACACTAGCTATTGTCCATTCTTCTCTTCACCCCCTCCTCTTGAGTTGGTTGTCTCTTGAACTTAAAAGGGAATACTCCACTCCTCGAGGAGGGATTGCTGGATTGGGGAATCACTGGGTTATCATGCTGGAGAAGTCAATCTCTTTGTCATCTCAGTTGAGGAGAGCCACCATCACATACCCTGTACAAGTTAGATTCATAGTCATAAGGGTTTGCGTGTGAATTGAAGTATTATGACCTGTCTATTAAGGGACTTGAGGAGGGTTTTGGGATTATCAAAGGCTGTTGGATTTCAAATCCAATTTCGAATAAGGTTATGTTCATACTAAAAATTCAAAGGTCTGACTTAAGCTCCGAACTTTGATTTTGTGAAGACAAGTTCGAGAATTAAACTTAATCGACTTTATCTCCTTTTCTTTTCTTTGATTTTCTTAATCTGCACTTATTACATAAGTGTTTGCTAGGGACTAGAAAAGGAAAGTATACAAGGCTGATTAATCTCCATTTCATCACCTTTTTCTATCATTTTGGCCTTAAAAACCCTATTAAATGCATGTAAATATCTCTAATTTGCATAAATTAACATTCATCCATTGTTGTAAATTGTGTATAAAATACAATTTTTATTGCAGAATTACAAAATAAAGAAAAGAAAAGAAAAAGAAAAAGAAAAAAATATCAAAGATATTTATGACCCTAAACCCCGAGACCTAGGCATCTCTATGACTTGGGCGACACGGAATAAAGTAGGAGGAGATAAGTGCCAAAATCTTTTTGAAAAAATGCATTTATATCATCTTTTTCAAAATTCCATTAAAAAGTTCAAATTTTTGAAAATTGCATAGTAAAAAATATTTTTTGCACAATATTTGCTTTGCATTTGCAATTTTCAGATTGAGTTTGATAATTGAACAAGTCCAAGTAGAATATGAAGACTGGAGATTGGTTGGACCTTAAATCTGCCTAATAACATGAACCTTATAGGACCTGAATTTGAGGTACTTCAGATCTAGTTGACTTAATTCTTTGAGGATCGTGAGAGTTAATTCAATGGATTCTCGACTACTTAAGTAGAGTATTTTGGAGCACATGCACGACTCTTGTTGATAATGATAACTTGGACACCTGCACCTTTGACTTGGCTCAACTCAGTTGGAGTGGTGAGGGGATTGGATTTGCCGGTATGAGATGCACACAAGTGGAAACATTTATCCTCGTGTAGGGAGGGAAGTACACCCCAACCCGTCCAGTGGCATAGATATCTAAAGGCAGAAGAGTATGGGTTGCAATAATGCTTCAAAAGAGTGATAGTCTACTTGCTCAAGAGGAAAAACTCCTTATGTAAATGTTGTTGTATATAACATTTCAGAAAAAAAGAAGAAAAAAACTCTGAAAAAATGGACATGCCTGATTGAAAATAAAATGCATGTCGGAATGTAGATATTTGTATAGTCAACAAGCAAGCTTGAGCTTCAAATCATGTGAGCTTGCAGCTGGATGACTTGACTACACTAGTCTTGCATCCTAGGATAGGTAGCTACACTAGCTATTGTCCATTCTTCTCTTCACCCCCTCCTCTTGAGTTGGTTGTCACTTGAACTTAAAAGGGAATACTCCACTCCTCGAGGACGGGTTGCAGGATAGGGGAATCATTGGGTTATCATGATGGAGAAGTCAATCTCTTTGTCATCTCAGTTGAGGAGAGCCACTATCACATACCCTGTACAAGCTAGATTCATAGTCATAAGGGTTTGCGTGTGAATTGAAGTATTCTGACCTGGCTATTAAGGGACTTGAGCCGATTTTAGGGATTCTCAAAGGCTGTTGGATTTCAAATCCAATTTCGAATAAGGTTATGTTCATACTAAAAATTCAAAGGTCCGACTTAAGCTCCGAACTTTGATTTTGTGAAGACAAGTTCGAGAATTAAACTTAATCGACTTTATCTCCTTTTCTTTTCTTTGCTTTTCTTAATCTGCACATATTACATACGTGTTTGCTAGGGACTAGCAAAGGAAAGTATACGAGGCTCATTAATCTCCATTTCCTCACCTTTTTCTATCATTTTGGCCTTAAAAATCCAAGTAAATGCATGTAAATATCTCAAATTTGCATAAATTAACATTCATGCACTGTTGTAAAATTGTGTATAAAATACAATTTTTACTGCAGAATTACAAAATAAAGAAAAATAAAAGAAAAAGAATAAAATATCAAAGATATTTATGACCCTAAACCCCGAGACCTAGGCATCTCTATGACTTGGGCGACACGGAATAAAGTAGCAGGAGATAAGTGCCAAAATCTTTTTGAAAAAATGCATTTATATCATCTTTTTCAAAATTCGATTAAAAAGTTCAAAATTTTGAAAATTGCGTAGTAAAAAATATTTTTTGCATTATATTTGCTTTGCATTTGCAATTTTCAGATTGAGTTTGATAATTGAACAAGTCCAAGTAGAATCTGAAGACTGGAGATTGGTCGGACCTTAAATCTGCCTAATAACATGAACCTGATAGGACCTGAATTTGAGGTACTTCAGGTCTAGTTGACTTAATTCTCTGAGGATCATGAGAGTTAATTCAATGGATTCTTGACTACTTAAGTAGAGTATTTTGGAGCACATGTATGACTCTTGTTGATAATGATAACTTGAACACCTGCACCTTTGACTTGACTCAACTCAGTTGGAGTGGTGAGGGGATTGGATTTACCGGTATGAGATGCACACAAGTGGAAACATTTATCCTCGTGTAGGGAGGGAAGTACACCCCAACCCGTCCAATGGCATAGATATCTAAAGCCAGGAGAGTATGGGTCGCAATAATGTTTCAAAAGAGGGATAGTCTACTTGCTCAAGAGGAAAAACTCCTTATGTAAATGTTGTTGTATATAACATTTCCGAAAAAAGATGAAAAAAACTCTGAAAAAGTGGACATGCCTGATTGAAAATAAAATGCATGCCGGAGTGTAGATATTTGTATAGTCAACAAGCAAGCTTGAGATTCAAATCATGTGAGCTTGCAGCTGGATGACTTGACTACACTGGTCTTGCATCCTAGGATAGGTAGCTACACTAGCTATTGTCCATTCTTCTCTTCACCCCCTCCTCTTGAGTTGGTTGTCACTTGTACTTAAAAGGGAATACTCCACTCCTCGAGGAGGGGTTGCTGGATTGGGGAATCATTGGGTTATCATGCTGGAGAAGTCAATCTCTTTGTCATCTCAGTTGAGGAGAGCCACCATCACATACCATGTACAAGTTAGATTCATAGTCATAAGGGTTTGCGTGTGAATTGAAGTATTCTGACCTGGCTATTAAGGCACTTGAGCAGGGTTTTGGGATTCTCAAAGGATGTTGGATTTCAAATCCAATTTCGAATAAGGTTATGTTCATACTAAAAATTCAAAGGTCCGACTTAAGCTCCGAACTTTGATTTTGTGAAGACAAGTTCGAGAATTAAACTTAATCGACTTTATCTCCTTTTCTTTTCTTTGCTTTTCTTAATCTGCACTTATTACATAAGTGTTTGCTAGGGACTAGCAAAGGAAAGTATACGAAGCTGATTAATCTCCATTTCATCACATTTTTCTATCATTTTGGCCTTAAAAAACCAAGTAAATGCATGTAAATATCTCTAATTTGCATAAATTAACATTCATGCATTGTTGTAAAATTGTGTATAAAAAACAATTTTTATTGCAGAATTACAAAATAAAGAAAAGAAAAGAAAAAGAATAAAATATCAAAGATATTTATGACCCTAAACCCCGAGACCTTGGCATCTCTATGACTTGGGCGACACGGAATAAAGTAGGAGGAGATAAGTGCCAAAATCTTTTTGAAAAATGCATTTATATCGTCTTTTTCAAAATTCCATTAAAAAGTTCAAATTTTTGAAAATTGCATAGTGAAAAATATTTTTTGCATAGAATTTGCTTTGCATTTGCAATTTTCAAATTGAGTTTGATAATTGAACAAGTCCAAGTAGAATCTGAAGACTGGAGATTGGTTGGACCTTAAATCTGCCTAATAACATGAACCTTATAGGACCTGAATTTGAGGTACTTCAGGTCTAGTTGACTTAATTATTTGAGGATCATGAGAGTTAATTCAATGGATTCTTGACTACTTAAGTATAGTATTTTGGAGCACATGTATGACTCTTGTTGATAATGATAACTTGGACACATGCACCTTTGACTTGGCTCAACTCAGTTGGAGTGGTGAGGGGATTGGATTTGCCGGTATGAGATGCACACAAGTGGAAACATTTATCCTCGTGTAGGGAGGGAAGTACACCCCAACCCGTCCAATGGCATAGATATCTAAAGCCAGGAGAGTATGGGTTGCAATAACATGCTTCAAAAGAGTGATAGTCTACTTGCTCAAGAGGAAAAACTCCTTATGTAAATGTTGTTGTATATAACATTTCAGAAAAAAGAAGAAAAAAACTCTGAAAAAGTGGACATGCTTGATTGAAAATAAAATGCATGACGGAGTGTAGATATTTGTATAGTCAATAAGCAAGCTTGAGCTTCAAATCATGTGAGCTTGCAGTTGGATGACTTGACTACACTGGTCTTGCATCCTAGGATAGGTAGCTACACTAGCTATTGTCCATTCTTCTCTTCACCCCCTCCTCTTGAGTTGGTTGTCACTTGAACTTAAAAGGGAATACTCCACCCCTCGAGGAGGGGTTGCTGGATTTGGGAATCATTGGGTTATCATGATGGAGAAGTCAATCTCTTTGCCATCTCAGTTGAGGAGAGCCACCATCACATACCCTGTACAAGTTAGATTCACAGTCATAAGGGTTTGCGTGTGAATTGAAGTATTCTGACCTGGCTACTAAGGGACTTGAGCAGGGTTCTGGGATTCTGAAAGGCTGTTGGATTTCAAATCCAATTTCGAATAAGGTTATGTTCATACTAAAAATTCAAAGGTCCGACTTAAGCTCTGAACTTTGATTTTGTGAAGACAAGTTCGAGAATTAAACTTAATCGACTTTATCTCCTTTTCTTTTCTTTGCTTTTCTTAATATGCACTTATTACATAAGCGTTTGTTAGGGACTAGCAAAGGAAAGTATATGAGGCTAATTAATTTCCATTTCATCACCTTTTTCTATCATTTTGGCCTTAAAAACTCAAGTAAATGCATGTAAATATCTCTAATTTGCATAAATTAACATTCACGCATTGTTGTAAAATTGTGTATAAAATACACTTTTTATTGCAGAATTACAAAATAAAGAAAAGAAAAGAAAAAGAATAAAATATCAAAGATATTTATGACCCTAAACCCCGAGACCTAGGCATCTCTATGACTTGGACGACACGGAATAAAGTAGGAGGAGATAAGTGCCAAAATCTTTTTGAAAAAATGCATTTATATCATCTTTTTCAAATTCCATTAAAAAGTTCAAAATTTTGAAAATTGCATAGTAAAAAATATTTTTTGCATAATATTTGCTTTGCATTTGCAATTTTAAGATTGAGTTTGATAATTGAACAAGTCCAAGTAGAATCTGAAGACTGGAGATTGGTTGGACGTTAAATCTCCCTAATAACATGAACATTATAGGACCTGAATTTGAGGTACTTCAGGTCTAGTTGACTTAATTTTTTGAGGATCATGAGAGTTAATTCAATGGATTCTTGACTACTTAAGTAGAGTATTTTGGAGCACATGTATGACTCTAGTTGATAATTATAACATGGACACCTGCACCTTTGACTTGGCTCAACTCAGTTGGAGTGGTGAGGGGATTGGATTTGCCGGTATGAGATGCACACAAGTGGAAACATTTATCCTCGTGTAGGGAGGGAAGTACACCCAACCCGTCCAATGGCATAGATATCTAAAGCCAGGAGAGTATGAGTTGCAATAATGCTTCAAAAGAGGGATAGTCTACTTGCTCAAGAGGAAAAACTCCTTATGTAAATGTTGTTTTATATAACATTTCAGAAAAAAGAAGAAAAAAACTCTGAAAAAGTGGGCATGCCTGATTGAAAATAAAATGCACGTCGGAGTGTAGATATTTGTATAGTCAACAAGCAAGCTTGAGCTTCAAATCATGTGAGCTTGCAGCTGGATGACTTGACTACACTGGTCTTGCATCCTAGGATAGGTAGCTACACTAGCTATTGTCCATTCTTCTCTTCACCCCTCCTCTTGAGTTGGTTGTCACTTTAACTTAAAAGGGAATACTCCACTCCTCGAGGAGGGGTTGCTGGATTGGGGAATCACTAGGTTATCATGCTGGAGAAGTCAATCTCTTTGTCATCTCAGTTGAGGAGAGCCACCATCACATACCCTGTACAAGTTAGATTCATAGTCATAAGGATTTGCGTGTGAATTGAAGTATTCTGACCTGGCTATTAAGGGACTTGAGCAAGGTTTTGGGATTCTCAAAGGCTGTTGGATTTCAAATCTAATTTCGAATAAGTTTATGTTCATACTAATAATTCAAAGGTCTGACTTAAGCTCCGAACTTTGATTTTGTGAAGACAAGTTCGAGAATTAAACTTAATCGACTTTATCTCCTTTTCTTTTCTTTGCTTTTCTTAATCTGCACTTATTACATAAGTGTTTGCTAGGGACTAGCAACGGAAAGTATACGAGGTTGATTAATCTCCATTTCATCACCTTTTTCTATCATTTTGGCCTTAAAAACCCTAAAATGCATGTAAATATCTCTAATTTGCATAAATTTACATTCATGCATTGTTGTAAAATTGTGTATAAAATACAATTTTTATTGCAGAATTACAAAATAAAGAAAAGAAAAGAAAAAGAAAAAGAAAAAAATATCAAAGATATTTATGACCCTAAACCCCGAGACCTAGGCATCTCTATGACTTGGGCGACAGGGAATAAAGGAGGAGGAGATAAGTGCCAAAATCTTTTCGAAAAAATGCATTTATATCAAAATTCCATTAAAAAGTTCAAAATTTTGAAAATTGCATAGTAAAAAAATAATTTTTACATTATATTTGCTTTGCATTTGCAATTTTCAGATTGAGTTTGATAATTGAACAAGTCCAAGTATAATCTGAAGACTGGAGATTGGTTGGACCTTAAATCTGCCTAATAACATGAACCTTATAAGACTTGAATTTGAGGTACTTCAGGTCTAGTTGACTTAATTATTTGAGGATCATGAGAGTAAATTCAATGGATTCTTGACTACTTATGTAGACTATTTTGGAGCACATGTATGACTCTTGTTGATAATGATAACTTGGACACCTGCACCTTTGACTTGGCTCAACTCAGTTGGAGTGGTGAGGGGATTGGATTTGTCGGTATGAGATGCACACAAGTGGAAACATTTATCCTCGTGTAGGGAGGGAAGTACACCCCAACCCGTCCAATGGCATAGATATCTAAAGCCAAGAGAGTATGGGTTGCAATAATGCTTCAAAAGAGGGATAGTCTACTTGCTCAAGAGGAAAAACTCCTTATGTAAATGTTGTTGTATATAACATTTCAGAAAAAAGAAGAAAAAAACTCTGAAAAAGTGGACATGCCTGATTGAAAATAAAATGCAGGTCGGAGTGTAGATATTTGTATAGTCAACAAGCAAGCTTGAGCTTCAAATCATGTGAGCTTGCAGCTGGATGACTTGACTACACTTGTCTTGCATCCTAGGATAGGTAGCTACACTAGCTATTGTCCATTCTTCTCTTCACCCCTCCTCTTGAGTTGGTTGTCACTTGAACTTAAAAGGGAATACTCCACTCCTCGAGGAGGGGTTGCTGGATTGGGAAATCACTAGGTTATCATGCTGGAGAAGTCAATCTCTTTGTCATCTCAGTTGAGGAGAGCCACCATCACATACCATGTACAAGTTAGATTCATAGTCATAAGGATTTGCTTGTGAATTGAAGTATTCTGACCAGACTATTAAGGGACTTGAGCAAGGTTTTGGGATTCTCAAAGGCTGCTGGATTTCAAATCCAATTTCGAATAAGGTTATGTTCATACTAAAAATTCAAAGGTCCGACTTAAGCTCCGAACTTTGATTTTGTGAAGACAAGTTCGAGAATTAAACTTAATCGACTTTATCTCCTTTTATTTTCTTTGCTTTTCTTAATCTGCACTTATTACATAAGTGTTTGCTAGGGGCTAGTAACGGAAAGTATAAAGGCTGATTAATCTCCATTTCATCACCTTTTTCTATCATTTTGGCCTTAAAAACCCTAGTAAATGCACGTAAATATCTCTAATTTGCATAAATTACCATTCATGCATTGTTGTAAAATTGTGTATAAAATACAATTTTTATTGCAGAATTACAAAATAAAGAAAAGAAAAGAAAAAGAAAAAAATATCAAAGATATTTATGACCCTAAACCCCGAGACCTAGGCATCTCTATGATTTGGGCGACACGGAATAAAGTAGGAGGAGATAAGTGCCAAAATCTTTTTGAAAAAATGCATTTATATCATCTTTTTCGAAATTCCATTAAAAAGTTTAAAAATTTGAAAATTACATAGTAAAAAATATTTTTTGCATAATATTTGCTTTGCATTTGCAATTTTCAGATTGAGTTTTATAATTGAACAAGTCCAAGTAGAATCTGAAGACTGGAGATTGGTTGGACCTTAAATCTGGCTAATAACATGAACCTTATAGGACCTGAATTTGAGGTACTTCAGGTCTAGTTGACTTAATTCTTTGAGGATCATGAGAGTTAATTCAATGGATTCTTGACGACTTAAGTAGAGTATTTTGGAGCACATGTATGACTCTTGTTAATAATGATAACTTGGACACCTGCACCTTTGACTTGGCTCAACTCAGTTGGAGTGGTGAGGGGATTGAATTTGCCGGTATGAGATGCACACAAGTGGAAACATTTATCCTCGTGTCGGGAGGGAAGTACACCCCAACCTGTCCAATGGCATAGATATCTAAAGGCAGGAGAGTATGGGTTGCGATAATGCTTCATAAGATCGATAGTCTACTTGCTCAAGAGGAAAAACTCCTTATGTAATTGTTGTTGTATGTAACATTTCAGAAAAAAGAAGAAAAAAACTCTGAAAAAGTGGACATGCCTGATTGAAAATAAAATGCATGTCGGAGTGTAGATATTTATATAGTCAACAAGCAAGCTTGAGCTTCAAATCATGTGAGCTTGCAGCTGGATGACTTGACTACACTGGTCTTGCATCCTAGGATAGGTAGCTACACTAGCTATTGTCCATTCTTCTCTTCACCCCTCCTCTTGAGTTGGTTGTCACTTGAACTTAAAAAGGAATACTCCACTCCTCGAGGAGGGGTTGCTGGATTGGGGAATCACTGGGTTATCATGCTGGAGAAGTCAATCTCTTTGTCATCTCATTTGAGGAGAGCCACCATCACATACCCTCTATAAGTTAGATTCATAGTCATAAGGGTTTGCGTGTGAATTGAAGTATTCTGACCTGGCTATTAAGGGACTTGAGTAGTGTTTTGGGATTCTCAAAGGCTGTTGGATTTCAAATCCATTTTCGAATAAGGTTATGTTCATACTAAAAATTCAAAGGTCCGACTTAAGCTCCGAACTTTGATTTTGTGAAGACGAGTTCAAGAATTAAACTTAATCGACTTTATCTCCTTTTCTTTTCTTTGCTTTTCTTAATCTGCACTTATTACATAAGTGTTTGCTAGGGACTAGCAAAGGAAAGTATACGAGGCTGATTAATCTCCATTTCATCATTTTTTCTATCATTTTGGCCTTAAAAACTCTAGTAAATGCATGTAAACATCTCTAATTTGCATAAATTAACATTCATGCATTGTTGTAAAATTGTGTATAAAATACAATTTTTATTACAGAATTACAAAATAAAGAAAAGAAAAGAAAAAGAATAAAATATCAAAGATATTTATGACCCTAAACCCCGAGACCTAGGCATCTCTATGACTTGGGCGATACGGAATAAAGTAGGAGGAGATAAGTGCCAAAATACAATAAAACTCCCATTTATTTATTTCTTTTTTATTCATTTTGGGTGCCTATTTTATTTTACACTTTTTATACCACAAATAAAGAAACTTTGTACATGAAAATTGTAGATAATAAAATACAAATAATACAAAATTTATTTCGTACAAAAATAATATACATTGTAAAAGTTATAGTCTGAATAAATTTCCACAATCCCAACTTTCCAGACCCTTATCTCTCAATTAAAAACTCAAAACATATCAAAATCATCTTTAATTGTATATAATTTTTTATAACCTATTTAATAAAGTTGGTTTCATATTTCTTGGAGTTAAGGTGTGAATGTTAGGTTTCGAACCCCTACTGTATAGTATACCCGCTTAAAATAACCATATTTATTATTTATTATTTTTACAATTTTATATTTTTATAATTTTGTAAATACTATTTATAATATATGTACACATTAAAATAGTAATAAAATAATAAAGAACATACCAAAATAAAATTTGTACATAAAACACACAGATGAAATACATATAGTTGTACTTATATAAATAATACACCTATTTATTTAAGTGTATTTATTATATCAAAATAATATAATAAAAATATATTTAAGTATCTAAAATAAGTTATAATTATATAAAATAATAAATGAAAATAATAAAATCAAAAATATCAAATAAAAATAAAAGCCTTGAAAACATAGATAAATATACTTATAAATTAACCCTAAAAAGTAGCTTGCAACAATATACATCTAAAAATATAAAAATCATAATAAAATAATATATAAAATAATAAACATTTTTATTTTTATAAATTTATTTAAGAAAATAATTTATTAATTAATATTGAATTTATAAATAATTTCTGGATGGAGGAGGTCCTGTCACTACCGCGGTCCGTAGCGCGAGAGAGGAGGGGCCAAGCTAGGTCAAATGTTGTTCAAAAGGAGAATGAAAGAGGCAGTTCTCTTTTGTACAGCTAACCAAGACGATGGGAAAATCGATGAAGATGAGAAGAATCGGTGATGCTCGACCCAAGAAAACGAAAGGGCGTGCAAGGTCATTGATCGAGGAACAGATATACAGAAGGAATCCAAGCCATTTAGTGAAAGAAAATGCTTGTAAAAAATCGAAAAATGGGGTCAAAACATAGGTCTGATAAGGGCTACTAGATGTTAGAGGAGTGGACCACCAGTCAACCCTTGACGTGTCGTAGTTGGTCCACATATTTGCTTTGTATTCTCAACCCCATAAGTGGTATTGATGGCCCTTCGGATGGTAGAGATCGCGGGGTCTAGAAGGACAAGATGAATTCTGAGAAACGTGCATATAGAAATGATAGATAGACACGCTTCTCCAGTATCGGACTCCATGATTCATGGTTGTGATTTTATATGGAGTCCAAATCTTCTAAGAAGAATCGGCGTTTTCTTATGGATGTGGATACTAATGCGCGTCATGACAAGGGACTGATGTGCATGGCTTTTCACAAGCATCTCATATTTATGCCCCTGTTGCGATGTGGATATTGAGACGGCGAAGCATCTCTTCTTCATTTGTGGTAGTTCCTCCCATGTTTAGCTAGGAGTAGGACTAGATTGGGTGAATTTGCACAGCTTGGATACTTTATGGGATTCTCTCAATTTGGCCAAATACAAACCCAGAAAGGAGCTCATCTACCCACTAGCAGACATTTGGGAAGTTGTGGTGGCGTCAGGCATAACTTGAGGTGTGCTTCCACCATCTCTGGCGAACCTTGGCCGTAAGGACTTCTTCGTGGCTTTGGCCACTGAGGCACTTTTTACTTAGTTTTTCTAGCTCCATTTAGTTCATAGGATAGTTTTAGGTATTTGGTTCATCATTTGATTGCATGTTTTAGCCCTGTAAGAGTCCTTCGTAGTTCACCGGAGCTCTGCTCTGATGAACTCCCCACCGTGCTCCGCATGTTTCCCCGCCGCACCTGACCACCCCACAACCTCTCCCTCATGCTTCCCCTCATTCCACACCACTCCACTCAACCTATTCCTCCCTAGAGTAGGATATGGGTGTCCCTCCTCCGCCACCTCGTCGGGACACCATCGCTCCGCCCCGCTATGCGCCCATTCGCCTTTATGACTATCGAGGCAGTTTGCGCTTGACGTTGCATCTCTTCCTATGCAGGCACCCGCAGCTAATGCCACATGGAGGTAGTTTTGGATTCCGCTTGAGGTACCTTGAGCCTCCCATGCTCCTCTGACCTCTTGTGGACACTCCAGCCATCCCCGGATCGTTTGAGCCCTCTAGTTGATTAAGACATCGCCGGGAAGCTTTTGAGCCACCGAGCATCAAGGAGGAAGGTCGGTGGATGGAGTTACACTTTTATCGAAGCTCAGAAGAACAAGGGATCTTCCTTGTTCTTCCAAGTGCCTTAATCATCGTCCGATCCTCCCCTTTGCCCAACTAGTCCAGTGGCCATTGGATGCGTCCACCTTCGATCGTCGATCTCCCCCTGGAGATTTAATTTGAAGCATCCAACGTGAATCATGATTACTCTTCCTCGTCCTGACACGTGGCGTAAGTGGCACATATCAACTGTCCATCTGCGCCGAGTACTGGGGATTTTGCATATTTATCCCAACTCATTTTTGTATTTATTAAGTATTAGATAAACTTTCATCTGTTGTTTAATTAATTATGTAACATTAGTGGTCATCCTTCCCAAACTTTTGGTTTACTTTTAAATCCTCGGCTATGTCACCTTGCGTGCCTGTGCGAGTGAGGTGCATGCATTTTGCAGAGGACCCCCTTGTGTCTTCTTGTGTTTCTATTAGTCCTATAAATTTTAATTATGTTATATATTTTTTGGAGAAATTGCAAGCATACCCCCTAGACTTTATTTTATTTACACGAATACCCCTATCGACGATGTAGTTTCTACCTATTTTCTTTATTTATCTAAAATAGCTATTTTGCTCTAAAAAATCCATAAAAATAAGATCAAGTCCCTATTGCATTCTAATTTCATGTCACATTCTTATTTTACAATTTTAAACCTTTTTTCTATTTTTAAAAATAAAAATCCCCTTTTTTCCTATCTATAATATAAAACCCATAAAAAACTTTTAAAAAAATCCAAATATATATATATTTTGTATTTATTTAGCTATTTTACAACTCCAGACCAAAATTCCATAAAAATTATAAAAGAAAATCTTAAAAATTAAAAAGACCTAAAAACCCTTATAAAAATATAAAAATCTCTAAAAATCCCAAAAAAATATATTTTCTGTTTATGAATTTTTTATTATTATTTATGTATTAAAATTATTTGAAGATTTTTTGATACTATTATATATTTTTATCTCCATTTTAATTTCGAATATTTAATTAAACCTTGGTTTAGGGTATTTTTGACTTTAAAGTTATATAAAAATTTGCAAAAAATTCTAAAAAATCACAAAAATAGTAAAAAATATTCAAAACCCAAAAATAGTTTTTGATTATTTTTATTAATATTTATATCTATACTAGTATGTATTGTATATATACTCTCATATATAGTGATATTGTATTTATAATAAGAAAAAATTATAAAAAAATAACAATATAAAAAGGAAAATATAAAATCAAAAAATTTAAAATACAAAAATACAAAATAAAAAATAAAAAATAAATTACAAAAAATAAAAAAATAAAAACCACAAAAAAGAATATAGATAAATAGTTCACAATCACATTTTGTGCTTTAATTTGCCCGGTATATCATGTTTGCCCCCTATGTTCGACACTCTACACATACTTGCACATGTACAGATCTTTGTTGTAGGTTAAATAAAATAAAACTGAACTCCACAACTTTGTTTTATTTCTTGATTATTTGTTGTGAGTTAATTGTTGTTTTAATCCGAATTTCTTGTCGGTCACCTCGACGACTGTGTTCCCGCCTTGTGTGGAACATATGACTGCTCGATTTTTGGGTTAAACAACTTCCTAAAAAACTACTAAAAATATCCAGATCCTAGCAAAAAAATGACTTGAATTAGACTCCAAGAGAGACAAATATAATAGTAAATAGAAATAAATATGCAATAATGGATTGTAGAAAATTAAATATACAAATGGAAGTGACATGTAAAAATATGCATCCCAATAAATTTAATAAATAGAGTGATCTAAATCCTAAAGCCATGTCGCATTATATAGTAGAGGCACCAATTGAAAATATGCAATTTACCCCTTTAAGAATGTTGAATTGCAATATAGTTGGATATAAAACGAATTATCAAAAATCACAAATTTGTTCAATTAAACATGCTCGTTTACTTGGCAAGTACACCATGGTCGAACAGAGGGAAGCATATTGCTTTTAGCTGCATTATTCATGTCAACTCAATGTACTTTGAATTGTAGTGAATAATATTGTTGTGAGCTAGAAGTGCAATGCGAATTTATACAATAATAAAACACAATCTTTGTTATGCAATTGTAAATAATAAAATACATTGTATTTATTTATTTTATATTTTTTTCAATTTTTATGACCTTTTGTCTTTGTAATTTTTATTTTATTTTAAATTTTATATAAGAAATAAAAAATAAAGAAAATGTGATAAAATAATTGTAATGGTGACAAAATAAGTTTTATGGTGATAAAAATATAAGAAAAATGCAACAAAAGTTTTTGGACTTTTTTTTGGATCTTTGAGATTTTTTATATTTTTAAAATAAGAATAAAGTTAAATATGATTTAATTATCATATTATTTGGGTACATGATAATAGAGATCCAGGATGATTAAATATGATTTAATTATCATGGATATGAATAATGTGGATAGAACTACCATATTAACCATACATACTATAAATGTGATTTATACTATACAAGAGAGAGCTATTTGTAATTTACATGTGTTAATTAAATGTTGATGTGAATTGGAGTCACATTGGATAATTAATTGAAAATGTGATGCACATTTTATTTTGGTATGTGAATGCGATTCACAATTTTCCAATGGCAAGATTACAATATTCATAAAATAATTATGAATTATTTTTGTAGAGTATTTTTCAATAAGTGTTGTTGGAAATATTGAAGATTTTTATGGAATGATGTAATCTCACAAGATTACATGAGATTGTCGCCAACTCTCATAGTATGGAAGGAGGCAGTCTTCATTCCATAATCTCCATGTTTGATTGATTTAATTTTAGGATTGAATTATATCGATTTATGAATATATATATATATATTTCATCTAAGTAAATTAATTGTTGTTGTGTTTTTACATGTCCTAAGCCATGTGTCACTCATGTGACTTGAGTTACTTAATTAGTAGATGAAATCGTTCCTGTTATGTCGATCGTGAGGTCCATATCACTCTACGTGGTTGCTCCTTAGACTATTGATGGATGAGACTAATGGTATAGTTATCAACTCATCTCATTGATCTAGATGCATTCTTCAAAATGATAGTACAAGCATAAGATCGGGAACATTTAAGGTTCAGATGAGAGAGCCATGTTGATCGAATGATTCTAGGTGGGTGGGTGAGGGGGTTCCTCCAATGATTATGATGGTGGTCAACACTGATAAAATAACATATGCTCTATAATAGGTCTTCCTCGGTGTCGTCTTCGAGTCCAACACCAGATGGAGTACCGATGGTGAGGCAACAAATTTCCGATGAGGGTAGAGCTCAAATGAAAGTTGGAAGCAAAGCTTCACTTCTACGCAACCTATTTGTTGAGGGTGGAGCCAAGTAGCTATTTTGTCGGAGTCCAAACACCTACAATTGATGAAGGTTTGAAGCTACTTCGTTGTTGGAGTTTTGATTCTACAAAGCTCGATCACTCAAGTGGCTTGACGATGTGGAGATGAAGAAATGGACCTATAAATAGTTGGTTGTGTCTCGAGCAACATGCTCAGCTCTTTCATTGGCACAAGGAACCAAGAGAGAAAGGTATGTGGTCCTTCGTGGAGGTGATAGATCACGAGTGGTTACTATGGTGAAGCACTGCAGGTGGAAGGTGTTATAGGAGAATGGGAAGAGGAGAGAGAGAGAGAAAAGATTGAGGACGATTTGATCGATTTTAGAACTAGTTTTTTGGAATCAAATCAAGAAGAAGATGGAGCAGGAGATGGGGGAATTAAGATCTGAAGTAGAGGGGGAAAGGGAGGAGGGATGAAAAGATTAAGGATTGAGAGTAGTAACTTGTGTAGTTCACATGGGGTATTTTTGGAGCTTGGGTGATGCAATGTGCCTTCTCCTCAGTCAACTCCAGCGTGCTTGAGTCGAGAGGTTAAACCGCTTTGCTTGGAAGGGAAGCCACTTAAATTGAGACATGTTTGATTGATGATATCGATACTATCGATAGTGATGGTATCGATATTGATGATAGTAATGATATCCATATTGATGATGACCTTGACACAGAGCCGCTAACTATGACTAATGCACTGACTATGTATATGATATCGAATGTTGGCTGGGTCGGTTCGACGGCTCCATACGAATTAGGTATTTTTGACTCTTCTGACCATGTTCTTGATCCGATACAGAGACAGAGTATGTTTGTTATAACTTTCATGACTCGTTTAGGAATAACTAATTCATGAGGTGGTTGGCATAATATAGGAGGGCTTGTGACAAATCCAGGTATTTGGAGTTATGAAGGTGTGGTAAGGGCACCAAGAGGATGTATGGAGATGGATATTCTGCTTTCATATTTATCGGATGGTTTTTTAGGTTAACAGAGAGGGTTTTCATAGGTGTGGGTCTCTGATGGTTTGGGAGATGAAGTGTATGTGAAAATGGAAGAGAAACAACTGGAAAGTAGGAGAAAGGTATGTGGTCCTTCGTGGAGGTGATAGATCACGAGTGGTTACTATGGTGATGCACTGTAGGTGGAAGGAGTTATGGGAGAATGGGAAGAGAAGAGAGAGAAAAGACTGAGGATGATTTGATCAATTTTATAACTAGTTTTTTGGAATCAAATCAAGCAGAAGGTGGAGCAGGAGATGAGGGAATTAAGATCTGAAGTAGAGGGGGAAAGGGAGGAGGGATGACAAGATTAAGGATTGAGAGTGGTAACTTGTGTGGTTCACATGAGGTATTTTTGGAGCTTGGGTGCTGCAACGTGCCTTCTCCTCAGTCAACTCCAGTGTGCTTGAGTCGAGAGGTTGAACCGCTTTGCTTGGAAGGGAAGTCGCTTAAATGGAGACAAGTTTGATTGATGATATCGATACTATCAATAGTGATGGTATCGATATTGATGATAGTAATGATATCCATATTGATGATGACCTTGACACAGAGCTGATAACCATGACTAATGCACTGACTATGTATATGATATCGAATGTTGGATTGGTCGGTTCAATGGCTCTATACGAATTAGCTATTTTTAACTCTTCTGACCATGTTCTTGATCTGATACGGAGACAGAGTATGTTTGTTATAACTTTCATGACTCGTTTAGGAATAACTAATTCACGAGGTGGTTGGCTTATTATAGGAGGGGTTGTGACAAATCCAGGTATTTAGAGTTATGAAGGTGTGGTAAGGGCACCAAGAGGATGCACGGAGATGGATATTCTGCTTTCATATTTATCAAATGGTTTTTGAGGTTAACATAGAGGGTTTTTATAGGTGTGAGTCTCTGATGGTTTGGGAGATGAAGTGTATGTGAAAATGGAAGAGAAACAACTGGAAAGTAAGGGAGGAGTTGTTGGAAATGAATGTTGAATCCATGATTCGTCAACTTAACGTCTTAATTTTAACTTGAATCCATGAACAAAACACCGAATAAATACACCTAAATTCAATAAATTAACAAAATATAACATGCAATAAAAAAGACACTTAATGTATTCTTACCTTGTAAATAAGTCCACAAAATAATTCAAAGTAAATTTTGCAAAAAAATGGAAGAGTTGAATATTGTTTGTAAATAATCCTCTGTAAACAATCAAACCCCCTAATTTTTAATAAATTCATCACAACTTCGTTAGACCTAACTCTTCTTCTAACTTGTACATAAAAATGTGTATAAAAATACAAAAATATAAAATAAAGTTCACCTTAAATTATACTCTTAGATCTTGAACCGAAAAATCCACAAAGTCCAACTTCTCGGTTGAATTTCTGCTACATATGAATTCCGAATTTACCAAAATCATTTTTAAATGTTAAGTTATAAATTTATTCATCCAATGAAAGTGATTTCATTAAAATTGGAGCTTGTTTGCAAAAATATTGATTTTGGGACCTAATTGTTCTTTGTAAATATTCGTTAACTTTATTTTTCGTCTTATGTGTATTATTAATCCTTTTTTATTTACTTCTCATTTATTTTCTTTATTTTTACATTTTAATAAAATAAATCAAAAATAAAATATAAAAATAAAAACCAAAGAAAATGTCGCGGTGTGACTTTGTATATGTTGTATATACGATTTCTTTCTTGATTTTTATTTCTCTTTTTATTAATTATTAAATATTCAAAAAAATAGTTTTGTTTTTGATATTTTATTATATTTTCTTTTGTATATAATTCTATATTAAAAAAACAAAGATAAAATATAAACTACCAAAAATGGTTATTCTAATTCATTAAAATGCCTTTAAATGCATATCTTGTACATACTTCTTGTTTCAAGTTAGAGACCTTAATGAACGTTATAGATCTTATTTAAATCTACATTTTTCTGGACATTTTTTTATTTTTAGATCCTCTTTTATTTCTTTTTGTTTTATGGTCAAGGTCAACTCCCCTCTCGGGTTATCTACCTCATTATTCCACTCAACTCTTTCCCCATGTTCTTCTCAGCTACCAACTTAGAACCCAACTCCCTCCATGAAACCGTCGCCTCCCTTGTTACACCAACTCCCCCATGTCGAAAACAGTAACCTTTTGATGATCAACAACCGTTCCTTGATCCTTCCCCACGTCCTCCATCTCTCACATCTCTCTAACAAAAAGACTCGAGCTCCCCCGTTCCTGTTTATCCGGTGACATAGAAGGTCACCCTCTTCGAGCGAGAACCTCCAATACTTTGGTGGAATCTCCTCCACTGTCATGACAGCCCAAAGCTCGCGCTCGAGCCCCGCCCCCATGCCAAGGTGTCGAGCAAAGAATAGAGAAGCAATAACTCCTCCCCATGTGTTACATCCACACCCAATCACATGTATAGTCCTTCCTTTCTTCTTTCTTCATCTCCTAGTAGTTTCTCTCTTCATTTCACTATCATCCATCTATTAAATTGTCAAATTTTTATGTGTTTTCACGTAAAAATATTTTATTGCGGATCTAACTATGTTTTTTTATTTATTTTTTCATGGATTTTAGTGAACTAATTAATCAAACATTTGATGACATTAAACAAATCTTGCAGGGACGAAAACAGGGGGCGGGAGGGGGCTTGGCCCCCCGTCTCCCAATTAAATCTATATATATATATATATCACATTATTATAATAGAATATAATTTATACGTGATATAGCTATTATGAAAAATAATAAGTTGTATACAATAGACCCTCCATCTTCCAATTACAAGTAGTGTGGATATATAAATACATATGTATCTGATCGATATCATATCAACATCATACAAATTATGACATCCGTATCAGCATCTATTTCCAAGTGGATATGAATATCAATATCACATTCATATCAACAAAAATCTTTATCGAAATTGATATATCCATATACACACACACACACATATAGGAGTGATCCTATGTGGTCCAGAATGAATGCTCTCATGCTCTCACGGGATTTGGCTGTCATAGGATCACTCCTCTTTCTCTCTCTCTCTCTCTCTCTCTCTCTACACACACACACACACACACATATATATATATATAAGGGCTTAATGGGGTTGCCCCTCGGGGAGCCAACTGGCTGCCCCTGCATCATTTTTCAGCATTTTTATTTTTTTTAAATACCATCATGTATTTTCGTCACTATATCCATCTAGTATGTCATTCAAATTTCGTCAGAAACAGAGATTCATATACCCTCAATCTAGAACAGGTCGATTACAGTAATTATAAGACCGTTAAATTAAATGTTCTAGATGAAGGCATAGGAGTCTTTGTTTCTGACGAAATTTAAATGACATATTAAAGGGATATGGTGATGGAAATACATGACGGTGTTTTTCAAAAACAAAAAAAAATGTCGAAAAAATGGCACGGGGCAGCCAATTAGCTACCCAAGAGGGGCAACCCCATCAAACCCTATATATATAGTTGTACATTTATTTATAACTTTATATAACATAACTGCATGCATTCTTATTGGTACAATTGTTAAAATATAAGCACATTTAGTATATTTATATGGGGGTATATGGGGTTGCTCCCAGGCTGCCCTACCCCATTATTCATCAATTTTTTTATTCTTTTGAAAAATATTGCCATGTATATTCATCCATGTATTCCTCCTATATGTCATTCGAATTTCGTCAGAAACAGAGACTCATATGCCCTCCATCTAAAACAGATACGATTACAGCAGTTCCACGACCGTTAAAATTACATGTTCTAGACAGAGGCTATATGAGTCTCTATTTCTGACGAACTCTGAATGACACGTGGGAGGGATGCAGGGATGAATATACATGGTAATATTTTTCAAAAAAATAAAAAAATTACGGAAAATGGGGTGAGGGCAGCCATGTTGTCTACCCCAGGGGCAGCTCCATTTTTTCCTATTTATATTATTTATATTCCACCCAATACATGTATATTTAAGCTAATATATACAGTATTTATAAATGTTATTATTATGCGGTCGGTATCCATTTTATATTGATATCTATCTTTTAAGTACATGGCAACATACTTTTCTTTTGTCAATCTATATATGCATCGCATTCGTATTTAAAAACGGATAAGGATATGGGAACACCTATATCCATATATGTATCCGTCTAATTACATCCATAATCCCTCTCATCTCCCAATAAAAAATCAATAATTTAATATGAATGCAATAATGGTATAACTTAACATCGTGTTGATCAAAGTGTGTTTTGATTTGAGGAATTTTGTAAGGATCTTTTTGTCGATACAATATTTATTGGGATATTTATGTGAAATTATAAGTTTACAATGATATCTTTGTGAAATATACTTACAAACACATTTTAATAATTAGAATGAGATTTTTTTGAAAAAAGGTTCAAAGTTCATTCATCATTGATCATAAAAGATACAAAAACATGTCAAAGATAAAGTTGTTTGATCAGTCCGCATACAGTTGGCGTAAAAAACCTAAGGATCCACAACCACACCTCAGAACACGTGGATGGATAAAAACTAGCCAAGTTAAATAGTTCATGAAACCTCAAAAAACAAGGCTTTTCTCCCAAAAGGACCCTGGAATGCTTATCAAACCGACCCACTTGGTGTACTTGCCGCTAAAGCCCGCTTTGAGGTCTTCGGGATCGTAAAATAGTAAGAAATATAAATTATATATATAATCTCAATAATTTGACCCCCAAGCAGAAATTCCTGGCTTCCTCAGTGAAATCTCGGAACTTCCCTTACCGCGACAGGGAGTTTGCTTTCCTTTCCCACACTCACCCATGTCCTCTCATCCTTCCCTCTTCTCTTCTCCTTCTTCTTCTCACTTCAAATCTACACCCAAAATCACCCTCACCTTCTCTACCTCTCCACATTCTCCTTTACCTTCCTAGACCCGACCCATCTACGCGAGCTCAACACGCCATATCCACACAATAGGTGGTTATGAATGATTGACATAGATGCATTGTATTTCTTGGGTCGAAACTACTTAAGCGAATCGAGGACCGACGGGGAGGAGATGTATTGGGAGGATGAGGTGGCTGGGTGCTAACCAAGGGGACAACATTAGTGGGGCTTTGATTGGGGAAGGGACTTGGTTTGACCTAGGTCAACGTAAGCCTGATGAGGTGGAGCTGGAGGTATGGGTGGGTGGATGATAGCTCACCAAGTAGCAAGTTGACTATGTTGACCAACTCCAAAAAGAACAAAATTAAAAATAAATGGAAAGTAAAGCTCAAATCAAAAAGTGGTTAAAGTAGAAGTTTTGTATCTCTGTGAGATCTACAACTTCTGTGATGTACTCAAAATCAGAAGAAAGCATATGTAGAATATATGATTTTTGGAAGTTGTTTTATTCATAAAAAAACCCATTTTTCATGTTTATATTTTTTGATTTTTTACTTAATACTATGTACATATTATATATATTGAAATACTAGAAATATAATTACATACTCCTATAGTTTTTTTATTGTTAACATATAAGAAGGTAAAATAAAATATAAAAGGTGAATAAGTCTAACATATTTATTATCATGTTTTGCTCCTTTACGGATTTTCTTACTTTTATTTTTATGTGGTTGGTTAAAATATAACTCAATGAAAACTTGAAAAAAATAAATAATGGTTAGAATATGTACAAAATAATAGGTATAAGTTTGATCATCTGTATAAGATATAATTCAGTGCTAAATTACAAGTTTCACATATGAACTTCGATTCCATTGATTTTGATCTCTATTTTGTAGAATGTTTTATGCACATTTCAAAAGTGAGTACTTTTATATGTGACTACATGGAGGAGATATTTATTTTTATGTCTTTCAGACTTCTCAACTAGGAGTTGGTTTTATTTATCACATGTTTATGCCGTATTTTTATAATTTTTTTCTTGGTGTAGTATAGTATCATGCATACAATTGAGTTAGTTTTGCAGTAATTGTTTTTAGATTTATTGAAAACTATGAAGTTTGATATTATATATAAGTGAATAGGTACATGATTCAATTCCTTATTTCTTGTTATTCTATGCCATTTTTATTCTTTAGGTTTATTTAAAAATAATAATTTATAATTAGTTTATTTCTATTATTGGTAATATTTTTGTTGTTTTCTCAATTTTGGATATTACATGGATTCCCAATATCCTTGCCCATTTAACTTGCAGCCGAGTTTGAAGCTCGAGCACGAGTTGAACATTTCAGCTTGCAACCCGTACGTCGAGGAACCTCACCAGTCTCGCGACATCTTCGACCATTAGCCGACAGCTCTTCAACTAGAACTATTGGCTCTTTTCCGGTGAGAACTCATCTTCGACCATTATCCGACAGCTCGGGCTCGTTCGAGCCCAGCCGAGTTGGCTCGAGCTCGGGCTCGATGAGCTCGAGCCCTTATCGAGCTGGCTTGGGCTCGATAAGGCTTGAGCCGAGCCCCTTATCGAGCCCGAGCTTCTTATCGAGCCTGGTCTGGGCTCGAGCCCAAGTCGAGCTCGTTAAAGAAAATGGGTACTTTTTGGTGGAAAAGTGTATTGTATGGGTTCAAATTTGAGACCTACTCTATCAAAGACTGTGTTTCTTACCAGTAGGCCACTAACCAAGTTGTTTATAGAATCTTAATTATAATATATATTGTAACATTATATTGACTCGTGGGAGGGTCAAATTTAGTGGAAGGAAAATTTCAAAAGGCTAATTTTATTTTGTTTGTATTATATATAAATATATAAATAATATATGTATATATATTCCTTATCGAGCCCCTTATTGAGTTATCGAGTCAAACAAGGCTTGGCTCGAGCTCGGCTCGTTAAGCTATCGAGCCCAAAATTCTGGCTCGGGTTCGACTCAATAGCTTAATGAGCCGGGCTCACGAGCCCTTATCGAGGGCGTGACTCAATAGCCAGTCCTACTTCCACCGTGTCAGCTATCATCTAATCAGCGAAGAAGAGCGTCTCCATCTCTTTGAGCACATCACGTGTTCCTCACATACACAAGAAATTTCCACGGAAACCCCTGATAAGTCAACTTCTATTTACTTTTTGTGAACAGAACCTCGTATTTGATCTATGATTTAGACATCTGGATTGTACTCTATTCCTCATCTAAAGATATACTCGAGGTAATTTTGACTTGTAAAAATTTGATATTGTAAATTTATCGGGATTTAATTGCTACGAATTACTCTGTTTCGTATAAAAATATATAAAAAAATAAAACATTGTTAAAATTCTAAAAAAATACAGTAGTTCCATATCGTCATATTTGAGTTTTTATATAAATTCCATGTTTTTTTTGCATCTTTTCATAAAAAATTATACGAAAAAATCATGTAAAAAGTGTTGATGTTTCATTCATGCATGTTAACTTTTAAAAAATACAAAAATACATTTCATGTGCATACGTAAATTAAGTTCACGGGAAAAATATCAATTGTATGATTTTATCTGACTTTGAATTAAAAGGTAATTGGGCTAAGTTGCTTGTTTTCCTTAAGAACTTAATTCATTCGCATTTTCGCATTACATTTCTACTTGCGTTTATGAAATATCAAAAAATTATTCCTCTTGAAAAGCATACATTAAGTGATTTTAGTTGAATTAAAGCGACGTTTGCTTCCTTATGGTCGACCTTGAGCTTGCCCAAGTAAATAAAAGTATATCACTTGAGTTGAATTGGATATTATTAAGTGATTTTGATCGATTCCTAATTGCTCGACAACAATATCACATTATCAACTAAGGGTATATTTTGGGAATCGTCATCTCACAAAAGGAGTGAAGTCTTAGTTATAGTTCATTGGTTACATGAGATGGGATGGTCTCTATAGTTGGTGGTTATGGATGATTGACATGGATGCATTGTATTTCTTGGGTCGAAACTACTTAAGAGAATTGAGGACCCATGAGGATGAGATGTATTGGGAGGATGAGGTGGTTGGGTGCTAACCAAGGGGACAACATTAGTGGGGCTTTGATTGGGGAAGGGACTTGGTTTGACATAGGCCAACGTAAGCCTGATGAGGTGGAGCTGGAGGTATGGGTCGGTGAATGATAGCTTACCAAGTGGCATGTTGACTATATTGACCAACTCCAAAAAGAAAAAAATTAAAAATAAATAGAAAGTAATGGTCAAATCAAAAAGTGGTTAAAATAAAAGTCTTGTATCTCCGTGAGATCTACGACTTCTGTGATGAACTCAAAAACAAAAGAAGAACATGTAGAATATATGATTTTTGGAAGTTGTTTTATTCATAAAAAACCCTATTTTTCATGTTTATATTTTTTTTATTTTTTTACTTAATACTATGTACATATTATACATATTGAAATACTGTAAATATAATTACATACTCCTCAAGCTTTTTTATTGTTAATATATAAGAAGATAAAATAAAATATAAAAGGTGAATAAGTCTAACATATTCATTATCATTTTTTGCTCCTTTACAGATTTTTTTACTTTTATTTTTATGTGGTTGGTTAAAATATAACTCAATGAAAAATTGAAAAAATAAATAATGGTTAGAATATGTATACAAAATAATAGGTATTAGTCTGTACAATATATAATTCGGTGCTAAATTACAAGTTTCACATATGAACTTCGATTCCATTGATTTTGATCTTATTTCGTATAATTTTTTATGTACATTTCAAAAGTGAGTACTTTTATATGAGACTGTATGGAGGAGATATTTATTTTTATGGCTTCTGGACTTATCAACTAGGAGTTGGTTTTATTTATCGTATGTTTGTGTAGTATTTTTATGACTTTTCTCAATGAAGTATAGTGTCATGCATACAATTGAGTTAGTTTTGCAGTAATTGTTTTTAGATTCATTGAAAACTATTGAAGTTTGATATTATATACAAGTGAATAGGTGCATGATTCAATTCCTTGTTTCTTGTTATTCTATGCAATTTTTATTCTTTGTATTTATTTAAAATTATTAATTTATAAATAGTTTATTTCTATTATTGGTAATAATTTTGTTGTTTTCTCATTTTTGGATATTACGTGGATTTTCTCAGGAACTTCGATCACAATTCAAGGATGGAGTAGATGAATCACAAATTCATCAGTGACGTTCTCTGAGAAAGCACTGCTAATATTTTGCCCTAAGGCTTGCACCCTTTCAGAGTACATGCTCTTCCTTTTCTTACTTCTTAAAATGCAATTAGGACCCCACATATAAGACACTCATGCACGAGCGTGACAATAATAGTGCCAACTAATTCTCCAAAGAGATTGTTATTACCAAATTAAACCACTTTGTGGGATGTCTATTCATATTAGTTGGGTTACTGCTAAAGATGGACTCATAACATGTCCCAGTGCCATCTCAAGCGTTGGCTAATGACTAAATATTTATCAAGTCTCTTAATAAAATGGTTCAAGTGTGCTATATTTGGATTCAATAAAATTCACATCATTACGCCTTAAGACACCAACTCTTATAAATCATGCTATATTTGGATTCAATAAAATTCACATTATTATGCCTTAAGACACCAACTCTTATAAATCATAAGGAAAATTTGTATGTGTCTCGCTATTTCATGGATGAGCTCTGAACTCTTATCATGACAAGTGTGTTCATTTTATCACAACGCACCAAGGTTGCAGAAACTGGTCTACCTACCATGGAAATATCATACATAAGTTCCCTTAGCAATTCATCCTGAATTCTAATGGTGTCCAGGGTGCATGTAGTGAACCAAACATATTAACACGTATAGTAATTACAAGGTGTAGTATTAGCTAATAAGCAGTGGGACTTACTACTATACAACTATGTGCTTGAGCATTTTGAGTTGCAGTCAAGGGCTCTAGTCGGGCTCGAGCCTCACAGCTTGTCTGGGCCACTAATCCTTGATAATGGATTGAGTTTAGGTTTTATGACATTACAAATGGTTTCAGAATAGATTCCCTCTAATAGTGAAAAGGGCTATCTAAGAGGTGGAGCCACCTCTTGCCACAGAGTTTGGAGGAAAGGGCTACCCAAGAGATGAAGCCACCATTGTTACTGGAAATAGGTCATAGGTCATTGCACAATGAGAACGTTGCAAATATTAATGGGGGTTATTGTAGCGCCCCAAATACAATACCACATTTAGTAATTATAAAGCGTGGAAGTAGATTATAAGTAGTGGGGCCTACTATTAGGCAATAGAGGCTTAAGCATTTTAGGTTGTGGTCAAGGGCTCTAGTTGGGTCCAAGTCCAGCAAGTTGTTTGGACCAAAAATCCCTGACAACGGGCTGGACTTGGGGCCCGAGACGTTATAGTGCACAACTTTGCTTCAAAGGTCGATTGAACAATATGGTTTGCTTCATAAACCTCTGCGAGACTGCACCACCCCCAAGGGTAAAAACATACCCATGGGCACTATTGCTCCCAAAATCCACTATTTTCCCCATCCAACTTGTACCACTATGAACATCAACACATAATGATGTTTACCACAATACAAAATAATGGAAATAGTTCCCTTCGAGTACCACGTTACTTGATATAGAGACTTATAATGAATATGATCATGACAATTTGTGTACCTACTCAAATTTGTAGAAGAGGATGAATGTTGGGTTTTATATATTTTGTAAGATACATTAAGCTTCCTATGATTTGTGCGGAATGAGTTTTGACTCATGAACTCGACTCTTGTTCTTGTAAAGGATTTGGATGAATCAAGATGAGTGCTCACATCCTTGCTTCATAGATATCCAAAAATTTCACATACCTTATCAACACAGTGAGATTGAGAAACTTTAATCTCATCAACTGACCTCGACAATTTGAGATACAAAATTACATTAGTAACACCCATGCCCTTCATATAAAACTTTCCACTAAAGAATACCTTAGTTTGATTAATTGTCTTCATGTGTGATATAAATAACAATATGACATCTACATAAACATAAGACAATACACTCATTACCCCTTCATATCAGAACATATACTTGTCAAATTCATGAACCCCGAAGTTACATGAGAAAATAGTCTTGCCAAAATTTCCATTTCACTGTTTGGTGCTTGCTTTAATTCGTAAAAGGATTTAACCAACTTGTAAACTTTTCCCTCACTTCAAGGTGATATGGAGGATTGTGTATCGAAACTATTGATACCTTCCTTTTGCTTGAAATCATTGATAACTAGTATGGCTTTGTTCTTTTTAATTGATCCACCGTGCATAATCTTTCTCATAAACACTCGTTTGTACCTAATGGCAGAGCTCCTTGGGGTAAATTAACCAATTCCCAAATTCCACATATTGGATTCCATCTATAATGTGATGCGTTCCTTTCATTATTTTGCTAAAGATGAAGCCATGGATTCCTTGTTACTTGCCAAATCACTTCACTGTAAGACAATAAAGTCACTGTCGAGATCCTTAGAAATCTATGGGAATTTACTCCATATGATCTCAACTTCTTCTTAAGTTTTATTTGTTCCAGATTGGGTTTCATCTCGCACAGTTGATATCTTTTCCACTTTTATAAAAATGTAGTATAGAACCTAAGAAGGAGTCTACATCGCTTGTCAGATTTTAGGAATTCCAACCTTCAAAGTGAACACGTCCTAGAAGAAGGTAGCATCAAAGAGTTCAGCAATAGTGCGGGCATCTATGATAGGTATCTCAGACCGAATTTCCAAGAATCTACATGCATAGATATTTTCAAGTAATCCAAGAAGACCATATCAAAAATTTTAGAACCTAGCTTTTTTCCCTTGTATTTGACTAAAATAGTGAGACAACCCCACACTCAAAATATTTCAAACTTGATCTTTGATGAATATGTGATTCTTCACTCTAGTTAACTAAAATAGAGCTTCATCCTGAAAAATTAAGTGCATTTAGGTGTTTATAATTCCTAATTGGCATTTATCCACTTGTAAAAAAATGCATAAATTAACATTTTCATTCTACATACTTACTCATTTGTAAATATTCACCTAACTTCGCCCCATTTTTATTTAATTCATTCTAACTCTACTTAACATCAAATCAGCTCCACTATGTACATATCACAAGTATTAATCAATGAAATTAAGAAGTCGTATATGTTGATATCTCTCACATACAATATTCGATTTCACTCTAATCACTTTTGAATTAATGTGCATCTAATTATCTATCAAGATTAAATTCAAAAGAATCAGAGTTCATATGAGAAACTCGGGTTTGAGACATAATAGTATATTGTGCATATTCCCTAATTTTTGACTTGTTATTTATGTACATATTTACTCTTTTAATTATATTTCTTTTTCATTTCTTTACTTCATCTCATTTTCTAACTAAGTGCATAAAATAAAAATAAAAATTAGAAAAGCCAAGAAAAATATCAATTCTGACTCGAGCACACTGATTAATTCAGTTGTACACAGTTCACATTCTTAATTTATTTTCCGAATTTTTTGACTCATAAAAATATAAAAAATACATCTCATGACTAATTTATTGTTTCACATCATGTTTGATTTTTGCAAGCATTTATCGTGTACAGGAAAAAAATATAAATTATAAAATAAGAAATAGTATTTTATATTCATAAAATATCAAACAAAATTCATAGCTTGCGTTGTTAAATCCACTTGCATTTTGGATCCTTCATGAACGCAGTAGAATGCATTTAGGCCAATAATTTCCATTTAGTTATTTTTGTATTTGAGGTGGTTTTCTATTTCTTATTCATTTTTCTTACAAAAGTCAAAGGTCAAAAAACCGTTTTAGCCTCTTGTTTGCCGACCTTAGCACCTAGGTCAATGTTTACGTCTCCCCTAGTTAACCATCCTTGTCCTATAGAGTCTCCCATCCCGACTGCTAGATCAAGTTTGATACAATGACCACTATCATTCCCGCCCCTCTCCCAGGCTCCTCACATGCCATGCAAGTGACAACCTCCCCACCGTCGGATCGAGCTATGATACACTGGCTCATACATATCTCCTACCTCCAAACACCTCCTCCCAACGGTCAAACCACCTCAGCCTTGCCTTCTTATGCGAGCCTTCACCAATTCTCCCTTAAAGACCGGACATCCCACGCTCGTATCCTCTCCACGACGAATGGCCAACTCCTAACCATCTTTATCCTATCCCATCCCTTGTCTCATCCAACAACCACCGCCTCTCTGATCCTCATCGCTGACCAACCATTGTTCCTCTCCTTATCCTAATCCCAGTCCTTCATCCCAAAAAAAACTCCATCTCTAGTTGCTCAAACTATGAAACCCGCCAGTATTCCTCCTTTAATATTTTCTAAACCCAAACCCCCACACCTTTAATCATTCACCAACTGAAAACCAGCAATCCATATCATCACTCCTTCTTCTCCCTATTTAATAACCCATATGATTTCCTTGATAGACATCCACCATTATTTACACATGTACAAGAGAGGAGAGATCGACGACATGGGGTTGGTGACGATAACCTAGTCAACTTCGATGACGACCCCTTGATAAGCGAGATCCCAGGTCGGTACACGACCATGATTGATCCCTCCACCAAAGTACGAGCTGAGTCTCTGCCCCCTCGTCGGATGCGAGACGAGCAATCGGAGTGAGGCCTTGACCCCTCCATGTTCAGGAGAAGACCTCTCAGGCAATCCCCTTTCACATCTCTTTTCCTTCTTCATTTTTCCGCTCTCCTATTCCTCTATCATATTCTTCTAACTCCTTATTCACCTCTGAATCACAACACATCATCACCATTCTCTTCGTTCTTCTTTGATTCCAAATTCATCTCAAACCTGATGACAACAACATCTCCATCTTCTCCCCCCTCCACTTCCCTTACCTCTTCGCAACCTACCACCATTTCACTCCTTTCCATCACCCACACATCAGAGCACCGTCCCCAACTTCCCTCTTCCGTTCTTTCATGCCCAAGACGAGTCCCAATGTCTTGAGCCACTAAAACTCACGTGTACTAGAGATAGAAGATCGTTAATCCTCACCTTGTAGTTCCATACCATGGTGTGGACAATTATGGTCATGTGTCGATCGGGTCATGGACATCGGGGAGGCATCTCCATCGGAGAAAAACACGGGGAAGAAAGTGGATCACGCACCCTTCGATCAGCACATGGGGTTTTCATCGGATGGTCGAAGCTTCAGTTCATATCATCACTTGGATCAAGGTCAACGTGCATTTGAACCATCTACAATCATCGGAGTCTCTACTATTGGATCTCAGTCACCAATCATATGTGCCTCCACGTAATTCGCTAATTGCCACCCGATTCGAGCGAAGATTGATGCATCCATATCGACATCCAAAAGACCAAGTCGCGTGTCGATTGCATGTGATTTGGTGAATTTATCAACACACCCTTTGTAGTTTCTGATATTCACGAGAACCCTCCTCGCAGAGGTTAAAGTTGTAGAAAGATCTATCTACCTTCTACAAATCATAAAAGAGTCACTGGAAGGTCTATTTCGAGAACATTTATGAATTATTCTTATTGTATTTATACCCTTGGACTATTTTATTCATATAATGGGCAATCTTCAATTATGTTTTATGGTGTTGGTTTCATTTTTAAGGTCTTGTAATTATCCATCATATGAGACACTTAATTCCACACATTGAGATATTTCGGACATCAATAAAATTGAAGAATCATTTGTGAATTGTGAGAACATATATTCTTTGAAATTGATTTTTATTGCTAAAAATTATGGGAAATAGTGGCATGATTAGGGGACATTGCTTGAAGTCCATGGATCAGTTATTTTCCAAAAAAAACAATGTCTAGGCTTGGGGAATTAAACTGAATGTATTTATTATGGTCCTACTTGTTTTCTTGCATAATTCATGTTTTGCATTCATTAGTGTTATTATTTTAAAAAATAATAAATGTTGCGCTGATTTTCTTATCGCATATTACGCACAACATTTATTTGTGTACACATAAATCTTAAAAAACCATCCATCTTGTATTTTCAATAACTTCATTGCATCTCTTGGTTTTTAAAATCCATAAAAAATTTGTAAAAAATCCATAAACCAATAAAATTCAGCTGTTGAAAGCCTAATTCGAATTGTTTGAAAAGTTGATTCTAAACCCTCATGTTACTTCACTGAGTTCGACCGTGGTACATGCTCAAGTAAAATAAACAATCGATCACACGAATTAATTTCAGATATTATTTCTCATGTGGTTATTTTTAATTACTCGCTCTTTATCACCTACTATCAATAACATAAATCTGCATAATTTAAAGTGGTGAAGGGTGTTGTCTTTAAATTGGGACTACTAAACATCATTGATTAATTAAAAAATAGATAAAATTAGATTCATTATCAGGGGAAAAGCAACCCCATCCTTGTACGTAGGTACTTTGTCTAGATTCTGTGTGGGTGAGGTTTAAGGTTAGAGCTCAAAATCATGGACCTACGACCTAAGCCTCCAAATACAACTCTTGTGGGTTTGGGAGTTGTAAGTACTCACCTCCCACCATATAGAGGCGTTTTGAACGTGCAAGTCCGCTATTTCCTTTAGGCGTGTGATATAATCCGACAGCTAGGGCAAATCACTCCTTCGACTGAGGTATAGTAGAACCACATCTGAGCATCAGGGAAACTCACTTATGTGTAATGTATTCAAAGTCAGGGTACGATCACATGACTTAAAACTAAAAAGGTAATCGATCATGAAGATTATGGGAAAAACTTTAAGCGCACCACAAAAGCGTAGAGATCACATCTCATGCGATCGGGAGCGACTAGTCGCACTAGTTGCTCGGGCAGTGGAATTTAAAATTTTGAATGATGAAACCACATTGATCTGATAAGACTTTTTTATTGTTTCGTCTTAACTACAAAGGGGTATTAGAGTTACCTCTCGAAGCATGGTTGCGATCGAGTTTCTAAATGAGGAGGCCTCCTGTCTCAAGTCTGATCCAATGGAGGAGACACTTGCTAGCGCGTTGACGAAACAAGTGTTCCTCACAATCCTAGTTGATAATCTAAGCGATGCATCTCCTGATCACATCCTATGAGATATGACGTCTTCTTCACGAGCGAGAAGCACCAAAGGAGACGAAGATCCACGAGTAGTCAATCTGGCAGCACAACGACATCACGATGACTACGAGCTTCTCTAAGTCAATATGTGGACGATCACAATATTAATAGAGGGAAAAAAGGGGAGGCAACTATGAGAGAGATATGGAGAGAGTTTAATTCCTCTTGTAGTGATTATTGTCTAAAAGGCAAAGGGCTACCCTCCTTTTATAGTAGTTGGATGTACATGGATCTCAATCCATGTTCCCTCTTAACCCAACAATTTAGATTAAGAGGTTATTAATCAATGCTCATGATTTGTTGTTACAAATTTGCAACAACTAATTTAAGAAAAATAAATTAATTATATCACTTTATCAAGATATCAATTAATTCATTTTAATTTCAATTATAATTTATATATAATAATGGAGGTAACCACCACCCCACAAAAGGGTGGTCATCCCCCTTTGAATTTATCAAGATGGACGACCACCTTTGTAAGTGATTTTGCCTTCCTTAATGTATATTTATTGTATACATTAAAATGTAACAATCATTATTGTATTTATCTTCACAAAAATAATTCCATATTAAATTTGTGCACACATCAATAATGACATTGATAAATATGAATCACATTCATATATCCAACATAATATGTAAATCGGATTTACAATTAATTGTTTATTATGAAACCAATTCACAACAACATATAACTCGCAATTCAGTTTATAATTAAATATATCCAACATTTATAAATCATATTTATAGTCATATTTATAATATATGTAATCATTATGGATATGGATATCCACTTTAGTCATACTTTGATAATTAAATCACAATTAATTATCCAAGATGACTCTTCTCATGTGCCCAGATAACATGAATCACGTTCACATTATTCACATCTTTGATAATTAAATCAAATTAAATTATCGTAGATAACTCTCCTTATATGTCCAGCTAATATGAATCAAATTTATATTATCCATGATAATTAAATCATTTTTAACTATTAATTTCCCTCAATGCTCAGACACATTATCAATAATGGAATTATCCTTGAACTCTTTCAAGAGTAATGCACTTTCTCCGTAGATACTTGGAGACAGGAAAGAGCGATTGTACGTTCCACACATAGTGACTTGGATATTGAGATCAAATCTCAAATCCATATATTGGGGACCTCAAGATCTCCCACATTTGTTTGATTAAATCAAATCCGTAAATCTAATCTTCTCATTACATCTGAATCACATTCAGATCAATGTCAACATTTGGACTAAGATTAGATTACTTCTCGACTGAGAGGAGTCACTCAGATCTAGATCTATTTCATCACTCCCTCTGAACGGAAGCGTCATGGTTATACAATCGTTTATAATCACATCACTCTCATGTATTCCTAATACATATACATCATGCATATTGGAATACCTAGAATAAAACTGATGTTTTAGATCTTATTTAGACTATCTCCTCTAGGGTTTTATCATTAAGTTTCTCATTTGATCATTGGAAGTCAGTATCGATCATATACTTTCCAAAAGTATATATCATACCTAGGTATTGATCATATACTTTCGAAAAGCATACATCAAACATAGAAATTCAGTCAAGTTTCCAAAGCGAGATGACCATGCACGGAATTTTATCCCAATATCTCACGAGTGAGCTCATGTCTTCCGATTCAGTAATGAACATGTATGATCCCTTTGAGAGATCATATTACTCATGTGCCCTTATATGTACATCAACGTGTCGGTGTATAGACCTTTATTAGATCATCAACCTAACGATATGCCAAATGTACATACTCAAACATATAGTAACGTATCCATCTGTGGTCAAAGGATGGGTGCCTATATGGTGACAGTATACGACATAGGTCCCAGTTACCTCGATCTCGTTAAGTCAACTCTTTGACCTGACTTATTTGATCTTATCAAGCTGGAGATCATCTCTTATTAATCATTTGGCGATGCTTGATGAGTCCTCAATCTAACTCTTTAGATATTCATCCAAGCACCATCCTCTATGATTCAACAATTGAATCAACAACTGTATGGGCATTGAGATGGCCATGGTACATAATCATGATTGTACTAAGGGACATATTATGCAAAAAGATCATTCTTCATTTCAGATCGGGGAATAATATTTGCAATAACATTTATTGCATAATGGTTCGCTATGGGCTCGCATATCCAACAAGCCAGGCCTTTACGACCTTCATTGTGTGAAGTTGGTGAATCTAGGGTTTGCGTTGCGTATTGAATTGTGTGCATGCAAAGACTGCAGATTACACACCTTCACAGAATTCTCTTATCTCTTTATTTGGATATCTTGCTCCCACTCGTATCTTTTGAAATCGAAAGATAGAAATTTGGAGTGATTTTAGTTCAGATTCCGCAAACACTTCACTGAGTGCTCCGAACTTTATGTTTTTTGGGGTTTGTGATGACCATCTTATAGGAAATAGAATTCGTTCTCTTGTGTTAGGGTATGGTCTCATCCATATTAATCCCCTATTCTCCTCTAGCACTGAGAGTGACCCTCTCTCTGGTGCCTCCAGCTCATTTTCTTCGTCAAGAGCTTACACAGATCTACTTTTTGATGATAGTGAAGAAGAAGAAGAATGTCTCCAAAAAAGACCACCACATGGAGACGAGGATAAAAACAATCTCACTTAAACACTATTAGCTTTGGACGTCACATACATAACATTTAAACCATACCATCAAAGATGAGACGAACCGTCTGAGAGCTGCAGTAGGAGAAAATAGTCTGATGAGAGATGGGGTGAACCACTGTTCCAGAGTCAGTCGGTCTGCCACTGTGCATGCCGGAGCACGGGGGAGCAGGAGGAAGGGACTGGGCAGCAGTGGGGAATGGAGGAGGGGGGGTCGCACAAGGGGAGGGGGAAATGTGAGGTAGGTGCTGGGGAATCGGGGATTTCAGGGTGCATGTGTTTTATTTTTTCACTTCATTTCCACCCTTAAAGACTCAGAACCATCGCAATTGCCAACCCGGATCCCCGATTTAAGCATGTAATGGTATGTTTCAATCGTCTCGGAGTGATGATAAATATGAGTCCAATATACACATTTCTATAATACTGAATGAGTCCGTAATCGATAGAATACATGTTTCTATTTCATCGTTAAAATTTACGATTAAAAATGATTAAACAACCTCCGATCGAGGAACGATTGATTCTGTTGATTCGGTTTGTCGAAACAGAGCTAATGATGGTCTTTATATTCCTCTGTTGCCCATGTCATGTCGTGGGATTTTTCAGCTAAACGAGGTACAATGCGACCGACTTTTGTCAATCACCCTCAGACGGGACCGATCCGCGATTTGCGGATCAATCCGAGCTCGCTCAATATTAATCGGAGTTTTATCGTGTCACCCGACCCAGGTTGGGTCGGATTTGGGTTCGGAATTAGGTGATTTGGACCCGAGCATTATAAATTTGCTCTCACAACACCAATGCTTATGTATGATGATCCACTTTCATGATACAACGAAAATACGATCGATGTCAGTGCACTCCAGTAAGACCATCCTAGAAAATAGAGAACATACAACATCCAAGAGAACACATGTTGTCTATGTTGGAGAGAAACCGAAAGTAGAAATCCGTAGAAGAAAATGTGGTCGCTCAAAGGAAATAATAGGGATCACGAGAAGAGCATCTTTGATACCATGACCAGTTGATAAAGTCATATGTTGGATTTCCAATGTTTCGATCTGTAATTTGAGGCGACCCGATTGGAATACAAAAGGCCAAAATTAAAATTAATCGGTTATGATAATCTATCCAACTCATCAAATGAAATATGGAAAGCATGTATCGAGATCCGAGATATGAATGGACTCTCTCGAGCATGAGCATGGATCAGAACACGAGTAGAGCTTGCATGTGTGTGGCCCTTTAGTCCTCCCTTTTCCTTTGCTAGATGATCTTACATAGATGAGTCATATACGAGTCAGTCAAAAGTTTACAACCAAGCGATTCTATAGTAAGCCCCTATCCCTTAAATTCTTCCTTATTTCAAATGAAAATTCCTATTTAATCAATTAACCAGTTTCCTAAAATGAAATCAATTAACTTCCAAATACAATAGGTATATATGTCCAGAGAAGCGATCCTGTGAGATGGGACATATATGAGTTGATGAGATGGGCAATCTCAATCACAAATTTTACCATCATTGACGACATGAAATCGTGGGGATTTAGATAGAATAATGAATGTAACATGTATTTAAAGTAAAAACACTCCTAATATGTCTATCCTGGTTGAACGACTTCAACAGTTCTAAGACCATTAAATTTTAATAGTCTTGATGGATTGGATATAAGACTCATATTAAGTTGAATTTGGAATGACACTATATGTAGTGATCTAAATCCCCCCCCCCAATATTTCATGTTGTTAACAATAGTAAAATGAGTGATTGAGATTACATATCTCATCGTCTCATATATGCCCCATCATGCATGATCGTTCCTCTCTCTCTCTCTCTCTATATATATATACGGAATAGGGTGTGTGCACTAAGTTGCATGTAAGTTTACATGCACCAATACCACAAACATCCATTTTTTTATTTTGGGAAATGAAAATTTGAGATATATATTTAGAATGATAAGTGGAATATGTCTTTCAGATTCAATGCAAAACAACCATTCGTAATATGTTCATCTTGAAGCGGTTCATCAGCATTTAAGACAATTAAAATTTGATGGTTTTGATTATTGTGACATAATCTTCGGATTAAGTTGAATTTGGAACGACGCCATGGTGATATATATACTGATCTAAATCCCCATGATTTCGTTAAAAAGAAGAAGAAGAAGTCGATATTTTTAGCATCGGTGCATGTAAACTTATTGCACCTTGGTGCATACTTCCTATTCCTATATACTTATAGGTGTTTAATGAGGCTACCCCGTGCAGGGTTCCCAGTTAGCTACTCACATCCTTTTTTTTTAACTTTTGTGAATTTTTTAATGACACGCAGGAGGGGGGATTAAATTAGACTAATAAGAGTAAAATGTGTTTTAAATTCCATGTATAATAGACATTTCTCACTCGTTCATCTGGATAGTAGCAATTTCAGTAATTATATGACCGTTAAATTTTAATATCCTTGATACGTGGGATAAGAGTCTTAAATTTAGTTGAATTTTAAATGAAAATTGGTGATATTATGTGATCTAAATTCCCTCAAAAGTCATTAAAAAGTATCACATAAAACAAAAAAAGAATGGTGATGTGGCTAACTTAGCTACCCCCAAGGGGTAGCTCCATTTTTCATATATATATATATATATGCAAAGAAATGCAGTTGAAGATATATTTCTTATGCAGTTGTATTTTACATTGAACCTTGAGTATATTGTCGTACTTCAATTTACGAGTAGGGTATTGGATGTGGATGTATTGATGCATCATGCCATGTCTCCTAGTTGAGCTTTAGTCCGGTTGCATGGATATAAAGTTAGGATGCAATCGCAGTCACTGAAGAGTAGATAACATGGTTTGAGCATGTTTCACTAGTCATAGCATGCATCAAACATGAACGATGAATATCGTGTCTTTGTTCTACATTGTTCCAAGACCTATGTCCAATGTGTATGACTTATGTCAACAAAGACGACGCAATAGATAGGAAATCGATCAAATAACAGATCCACCCATTGAACGCATGTGTGACTTAATGCAACCCTATGGCTTTACTTTTCACGACGTATGCGTACAATGACATTGAGAGCAAGTATTCTTACAATTAGACCATGTCGCTAATGTTTACAACATCACTACCACTATCGTATAATTTACCGTCCTAGCATACTTTATCTAGATTCATCGTTGCATCGGTAGGCTAAGAAGCAACAATAGCGCCATGTATTCATAGCTCCCATAGGACTACATGCATAAGACATGGTGTCATACATTTTGAGTAGTTTCTTCGCTTCCTTATACCTTTGATGCACTTTCTTTCGAGAGACACAATTATAGATAGTTACTAAAGCATTTTACATTGCAATCAACATATACATTTTGCATGTTTATTAGAATGATATATAAACTCAAACATTTAGACGACGAGCGATAATAAATGCACATCAGTTTTAACTCTTGTGATTGTCGTATCTTGAATGATGATCTAATGTGAATGAGATGGGTTTGATGAGTGTCGTTCTTGATTACATCGTATCCATTATGCCGGCCTTACCGCATCTCAACCACTGCGAAGTCAGATGTATGGCTAGTACACATGCTTAGAAGGTCAAAAGAATGACAATTTTCGGGTGAAAGCCGAGAATGACCGTAATGAAAATATAAGCATGATAGTGGCAAATCATATATAGGTTTGAATATAAATTTTCCACATTTTATTCAAAACACAAGATTACATGAAAATGCTCCAACCTTATCGCTGTTAAATAATGAAGCTTTGGGTCAAACTTAAAGATTCTTAAAATCTTGTAGAGTCCTTGTATTTATTGAATGCAGATCATCAAATTATATCCATACAATGAACATGTACACATTCAGAAAATTATCTAAGTGACTATTTTAATATTAAATCATTTGAGATTTATTTCGAAAGTGACATTCATCTTCTTTGTATTTCTCGAGTAAATGGTAATGGTTATGTTTGAGCATAATTTTTAGATATGAGACATGATTCTCAACCATCGAACTATTTAAGTGGATCGTTGAATTCTTGATGTGCGTGCGTACATGCGTACGTACTCATTTGTGTAGCAAGAGAGAGAGAGGAAAGTGATCCTATGAGAGCCAAAATCGGTGACAACAATGAGAGCATTGATCCTGGACCATTAAATTCAACCAAAAGAGAGAAAATATAATCTAGTGATCTAGAATCAATGCTCTCACACGATCACTCCTCCCTCTCTCTCTATATATAGTTAAAACTATAAATTAAAACAAGATAAATTACATAAATGAATCCAAAGTTTTGAGTGGAACTGGTTCTATGTTGAAAAAATGCAGCATTTTAGGACATGTATGTCAACATCATTACACATTTCTAATGACATTCTATTTTTTCACACAATGATAAATAGTTCGAGATTTTAATAAACAATGTCTGATTAGATATATGCCATTGATATCATTATTATCGTAAGATATGGCACATTATTCCAAAACTTTGCTGATATTCATATTGAATATGAATCAATGATATACAATCACTCAAATACTTCCCATGAAACCTTAACCTGCATGTATCATATTTGAGGTCAATTTTATGGTTTTTATGGAAAAAAGGTAGGATGTCATTGGTAGACCTAGCCATTGGACCAGGGGTCCACCTGCCCAGTCCACTCATGGGACGAACTTGAGCTAGAAGAGTTGAGGTAACGATTGGTCGAACCTACAAATACACACATATAAAGAGAGAGAGAAGTTAGACAAGACATGCATTCGTTCATTTGATTTACATGGACAACACCATCAATTTCATCATCACCATGTAATATCTAACTATAATCAAATCCAACGACATTAATATATGTCGATATCTATATACATATACATCTAAGCATGATAAATCACTACATAGGTCACTTTCTGTGTAAGTATCTATGCTCGATCACAACTTACCTGCCTATACAATTGGATTCTTCATATGAACGAGCTTTCGCAAAAAAAGGGCGAGGGGTGTTTGACAATGTCATGCTGTGGGTAGACCCCCAGCGGAATATATACTTTGTCAATGGCATCCCTCGTCGACTTGACACAACAATATTGCCTCTACCATCACCACCATGCAAACAACCAAACCACAAACAAATTCACCGACTTTAGTACCGATCAAACTGTATGTGTCTATATCGACCATTTTGAACCACCTGACTACCAACTACAATAAAGAAGAACAATCCCCAGTACTAACTAGTAGACTATATTTGTCACACCCCCAACGATCCAGATACTCAGCAAATACACATCCACACATACGATTCTACATTCGAAATACCAAGCTGTACCAAAACTTGCAGGAGAAAAGTAATGAAAGAAACACTGTATTTTTTTTTGTTTCCCTTTTCGTTCCATTCATGCATCATGTCCACAAAAAGATTATACAATGCCGTAGAAATGTAGCTACATGTATGGATACATCATCTTATCTCTCAAAAATAACTACAGGTACAAAAACTCAAAGAGAAGGACCGCATTGTACCGCAAAAGAGCGCTGCAACAAGTCAACTACAACCGCTTACTGTTGCGTCTTCTTCTCCTGTAAACCTGTCGAATTCACGCAATAGATTTATGAGCAAAGCGCCCAATACGGATATAAAAGAACAACTAAAAAGGTAAACAACAAGTGTACAACAAGACAGTTATGAGAACCCACAACTATAGACAACTCCCCCTGTTACCATTATCCACTAAGAAATGTCACCTCGCAAAGAACAACCATCCCGTGGAAAGCGACTTCTAACGACTCTACTTATAGTTCCAACACAAATATACATATATAATGTAGACGAAATGTAACTTATAAGAGAGTATGACCACACTAGAAAAATAATCCAAATTCACATTCCATCAATAGAGTTTAGTATGGAAGGGCATGATCTGATTCAATACGTTTGATCCTGGATAATCGTTATTAATCACATAGTTTTACGGCTTTTTATTTTATAAGTCTCGGTGTCTTTTCTCACAAAGGTGAATCCGGGTACTTATACATGGGGCCAACACCTATAAGTACCTAAATGTCACGTCAGTAAGGAAAGATGAGCTTGGACAGTAGTTTAATGATGCCTATGATCACCACATACACACCATGTTAGAAGTACACATCTCAAGAGGATCACATAGAGCACGTAGGCCTCATCGTCAGGCGGAGAACACAAAGACACATCGCGCAGCACAAAGCACAAGGCGCAAACCACTCGACGCTATGGCGGAAAAATCACTAAGACACCAAAAGGATCACTAATTAGTGCACAAACCACCTGGTGAACTAAAGCAGCATTAATCTCACGACCGGGTTATTTACGGTTGTCCAAGACTCTATCCGAGTTTCCAAGGAGGCATGCTTCTCCTTTGGAGATTTATTTCTCTTTATCCATAAGCTTAATACTCGAAGTAATTGATATGAAATCACGTATGCACTAAGCCAACTTAACCTGAAGAGTCGTATTCTCACAGCTATTCAACATTTACACTACATTACATATATATTCATAATCGAGCCACTAAATCAAGATAACACATATAGAGAATTCAAGCTACGAGGGTCCTTTAATCCCCTAGCTAAGATAGTAGTCTCAAGAATATAAATTTTATTAGAAACCTTGAAGTTGAATTCTTTGGATTTAGTTTCTAGAAGATCAATCATCTTAATTAATGTATGCACATCAGTCTATTCTTTCTACAATTTCAATTCTCTACTGAGGTTTCATTATGTCTGTTAACGGATATTATGTTGCAGATAAGCTTAGACACATCTGTATGGAAATCACACAGTTTTCTTCAATACTGATTTGATGGCATGGATGATCTCCATGTCTTGAACGACAAACCTGGTGGGCATTTGTTGCCGCATTCCATATGCTTGCTACGAGAGCCAATGGCATTACAGAACCAATCGAATTACAATGAATATGATGGCTTCCTTATCTGGTGATGGGAGCTATGAAGCAGTTGCTCACTGTTATCTGTTTAAAGAAGTTTTAATTTCTCGGATTTCGATTGGATGACATAATTAATCATTTATGAGGCTAATAGTCTAATTCGGACAGTCTGCCTTCATAAGATTGCTGAGTTGCTGGTTGCGACTTCTGATGATGATTGAAAGAACAGAAGCTGATTATGATTGAAACTGAAGAAGGTTGCTCGAAGTTTATATTGTTGCAGCTATTATCAAGCAACGTTGAGATGACTCTGTGGATAAATGGAAAAAATACAATGTATGTGCTGGTGTATCACACTGTCTTAATGTGGAAACTGAACTGCAGTCTATTGCAGATTGAGAGATGTCCCTTCTGAACAATCTTAGAATGTGCTTCTCTTTCATCCTTTGAAGAAGGCTAAAATGTCAATCTATCTCAGCAGTACTAATAGTATGTCAGCAAATGTTTCAAAATGGAATCATGATTTTCTTGGGATTCTAATCATAACCGCACCTTCCAACAAATTTAATTGGAGTTGTTTTTTTCCTGAAAAATATCAATGCCATTGGATTTCCATCTTATGTTTGTACTGACTAATGTTTGAATTCTGATCAAAGGAGGTATATGAAGCCCTCCTTTAAGTCTCTACAGCAGCATGTCTAATCGAATAACCAATTCTCCGAGAACTCCACAATAGGGATTCAGCATTTTGCCTAACAATACTCAAAAATTGTTTCACTCTGTTTCAAACTTTCTAAAAAAAATCAATAGATCATCGTCATCCTGCCCCATCACGGTACTCTCAATCTCTGACATAAATCACTACCCAGAAAATGGTGGCAAGGGATGTTAATGTAAGGTAATATAACACTCAAATCAAGAGAGCCTTAAACCTTACCTTCCTACGAGATGAAACAACATAAATCACAGGAAAAAAATACTCACAGGATAAAGTGTTCTGTCATGATTTAAGAAGTGTGTCATCCTAGCACCAGTGGTTTCTCCCCCATTAATTAATGAACAATCATGCAAATCGTGATAATAAAATGTTCATCAAGGTACATTTGCATGAAAATCTGTGTATCTACAAAACTAGATTCTTAACACTAGCTTATTTATTTCACTTCTAACCATAGCCATTAAAACTTATCAAGGATAACAACCGGAGAAAAAGGATCAAGGGTTTGTAGTAGAACATAATGTTACTGTTGGCCCATACTTGAAAGTCATGAAGCAAAAGGAAGGTCATAAAGTGGCATAATCCACGAAAAACTAGCTGTGAAAATACAACGATAATGACGTCACTTACAACTAGAATGTATTATTGTTTCTGTCCATAATTCGTGGAAAACGTCGCTTAGGAAATCATCTTAATTCGATATCTGTGGAAGGATAAGAAGCATAATGTAGAAATAAAGTTCTCTACAGGTGGAACTGTGCATGAAGCTATACGGAAAATTTGTCCGCTCATGCTACAAGTTCATTCTCAACATTATCAAGCCCACAGTACACACCCCAAAGTAACCTCTGTATCCAGAGTCATGATGATTGGGAAAAGATGACCAGCAGATCGTGAACCATTACCACGACCACTCGCGAATCCGATTCCGTATGTGTTGCTACTCGTGCACATGCATCCAAACCCCATTCCACAACGAGAACCAAGGTGGAAAGCGAAAAGGAGGAGAAAATAGCATGAACATGGCAGCAAGAGGGGAGAGCCGTACCCTGCGGGGGTGAGAAACGAGTTCCCCGCAGTGAGATCTTCGCGCCGGTGCCTTCAGCTTCGCGTTTGGATGGTTTCGACGAACTCCGGCGACATCGGCGGCTCTCCGGCGTGCTCCGGGGCGGAGCGCCGGTGGCTTGGGTGAGGGAAAAAGTGGCCTGGTCGACCTAGACTTGGCCTAGCCTCCTTTTATACCCGCTTTCGGTTAAACGGATCTGGGTTCGGGCCCGGATTTGATTTCTGATCCATGGTAATAAAGTGACTATATCTCCCTCATCCAATGTCGGATTTGGACGTTCTTGGACTCGTTGGAAAGATTTCGACGAGAACTACATGAGGGACTCCTCATTTGAATTTTTTGAACTCTAGATAAGTACATATTTTGCATTTAAGTCCAGACTTCAGAAATTTTTGCAATTTAGCCCATGTTCAGGTTTCGGGGTTTTACGATATTCGTATCCATTTCCGACCACTGTGCACTCTTCCCATATCCCTCGAAGCCACACCCTCCTTGTGTTATACAGAAACATCATTAATCTTATCGTTGCAATATGCCAAACAACTATTGGCAGGTACGTCAACATAAATGCATGCCAATATATGTATGTTCATATTTAATTGATCATTCTCGACGACTCCCAACCACTACAACTAAATATAATAGTTCCCCATATCTATCACCACATATATCGTTAGATGTGACCCATCACACCTCACCAACATAATTTCCCTCGAGGTTAGCCTTCCTTAAATCTACATGACAATGCCACCCTTGCCATCACTTTACCACACAATAACAGACCATAGCCAAATTCGACGACTTTACAATATGTCAATATCTATATCCGCGTCATTGTCAACCACTTTCAACCACCAAGGAACCAATCATAATTTAGCCGATTAATCCCCACATCCATCAATACACAATAACCTAAATTCGCAAGTGCATCCATTTTAAACCATCTTTTTCGAGGCCATCCATCATTTACTTGATACATCAGCACTATCCCTCCTGTCACCGTCACGTGATGTCCAATTGTAACCAAATCCAAACATTGATATCGGTTAATACCTATATCATTCCTTATATGATTGTTCCTAACCACCAACTGACCAACCGATTAAAACATTTCCATATATGCGATCACAACTCACCTGCTTAATCTCCCTCGATACCATCCCTCCTCAACTTTACCTGACAATACCATCAATGCTAACACCATCAAACGATAATCAACATAGCCAAATTCGACGACATCAATATATGCCAATATCTACATATGATACCTTCAATCTACTCCCATCGACCAACTACAACTATGCAAAATAATCTCCATATCTATCGCTACTTAGTCATCTACATAATGCACTTTCCTCGTTTTCTTTCACGCAACGATCAACCATATCGAAATGCAATGACATTGATATCCATCACTATATATATGTGCCCTAATATGTCAATATCCATGCATGCACTAGTCTTCGATCACAACACATTCTCCATCTTGCTAGATATCATTCCAATGTTAGATTTCATAATACCATCTTCAATATTTGTATCCGTATCCGATCATTTACAGACGAGTGTGACATGCGGTCCCCACCTGTTAACACCTCAGCCCCCCTCGTGCGTATCCCCGCCCACCTCAGAATCCCCGTAAAAAGACCTGTCAGAAAGAACCCCTTCCCCTCTTCCTCATCCGAATCGCCGCCCCCTTCCACCCATATCGCCCCCTATATATTCCCCCTCCTCTTAAATCCCCCGAGCGCGGCACCCCTAGATCTAGGGTTTCTACCGCAAACCCCATCCCCCGACGATCCCATGGCGAGCGCCTTCCCCGCGGCGGTGACCGTCGTCCAGGTTAGGGTTCCGATGCCCCACCGCTGCTTAATCATCTTCTGGTGATTGCGCTGCTGCCCGTGGTGATCTGTTGATGCCAATTTGGGGTTTTCTGGCAGGTGGGGAACTTCTTCGTTGGGCAGTACTACCAGGTGCTGCAGCAGCAGCCGGATCTCGTGCACCAGTTCTACACGGACGCCAGCAGGGTCACACGCATCGATGGACAGGCGGTTGAGACTGCTGATGCCATGCTGGTGAGGATTTGGTGGTCGGGGGACGGTTTTTTTTGGAAAGTTGAGGTCTTTATGTGTCTGGATGGTTGAATTGATTTGGTTTTGATTGCACTAATGCTGGTAGAATTCAATGATGCGATTTTTGGGATGTTTTTGATGGGGTCAGGTAGACTACCAGTGAGATGCTGGCGGGAGTTGGAGGATTTTAGAGGACTGGTTGTTGGAAATATCGGGTTTGATGTGTCTGGAAGGGTGGATTGTCGTGGATTTGATTGGTCTTATGCTAGTCGAACTTGAAGTTGTGATATTTTGTCTGTACTTGAACTGTCTGTTACTTTGGGTCATGTGCATTGCCGAGCAGGTGCCAGGTGGTCGGGACTGCTATGCAATGCTGATGAGAGTTAAGGATCACATGTACCTGGTTGACTGTCAATTGGTTAGAACTGACAAGTCAAACTTGGCTAGATGTAGGAGCTATCATCGGGGATTGGTTCCTGTAAGGTTGGTTTTCTAGGCTGTTTTCAACTGTTCTTTGATCAGAGTGGACTCAGGTGCATTGATGCACAACTAGTTGGGATGGTTATTGCGAAGGGTTACATGTCATTGGTTATTGAAAAGATTGGTTTTTAACTTGTCTTGAAAGTTGAATTGCTGTGGACTTGGTAGACTAATGTTGATTGTGATTTTGGGACCGTTAACCATCCTTCCACTGCTGCCATTGTCACGGTCTCTATTTTGCATGCACTGTTTTTGATCTGATGCCAGCATGCTCATCTAGGGATTGTTATGTTGAACTGTTTCAAAAACTGCTAGTGCATGAGAGTTTTAGATCTCAGGCTTCTCTATTTGGGATTGGTATGTTGGAAGAATGTTGTGATGATTGGCTTTGATTTGTTAAGACTTTTGAAATGAACTGGAATTGATTGGTATTCTGTTATTCGAGTCAAATCCGTGATTTTTGGGTTCGCTGTTATTGTCAGTGATTCTGTGTCTTGATTTTGTCTTTGCCAGCAGTACACTGATGACACTGATGTCAGTAAGCTCATTTGCATTGACGGGCAGGCTTCAGTGTGGTATTTTTAGTTTGAGAGGTTGGTTGCTTGAAAGACTATTTCTTGATGCCTGGATGTTTGAATTGTTGTGGAATCTGACAGTCCTATGCATAGATGGGCTTGCACTGTAGACTGGTGCCATTTTGCTTGCCAGTTGTGGGTGATCTGAATTGGTTATCTGAGGTTGGTTGTCACAATAGTTTCTTGTGGTGGCTGTATTTGATAATGACTCGGCGTGGAATTTTATTTTTTAATTCTCTGAATGTTGATAAGTCAATAGAAAAATTTGAATTTGTTGGGATATTTATGATTTGTTTGGCAGAAGTTAAATATGCTTGAGTATGGATTTATATTTCATTCTTTTTTTTAATATTCAATTTGAAAGATGTAGATGTTGTCTAGAATTGTGCATATGGATATCATATCCGTATAAATGAATCGAATCTGACCCTGTTGTATACATATTACATTAATAATATTCACTGAGATAAATTCTGGAAGAGAACAAAAAAAAACAATTGAAATACTACAAGTGCATATTTAAACAGCAAAAGATGTATGTTGCATAAAGTAAAATATGTATACTTGCAACACATCTTGTACGATATTTGAAAGTGGTGAAGGCGACTTGGGGTACTTCTCTTGTGCCCATCTTCCAAGGTGAGGAGAGTCATCCTTGGATGTTGAAGGTTGCAAGGGTGAGTTTGGTGGGGAGAAACTTGGAGTGGTGAGTAAGTTAGGGTATAGGGTTTAGACGGGATCAAACATGGAGTGGTAAGTTATGGTATAGGGTAAAGATGGGAGGAAACATGGACTTGTGGCTTATGCTATAGGGTTTAGGTAGGAGGCAACATGGATTAGTTAGGGTCTAGGATTTAGGCAGGAGGTCAATTTGTGGGCATTGTGGGCGTGGAATGGTGTCTAGTGAGGATGCAAAGGATGTAATTAAAGGACGGGTTTTCAAGATTTAAACGCGGTAAACAGAGCAAGGAGTTAAAAATGTTGATGAATTTTCAGAAGTGATGTAAGTGTAGGTTGAGTGTGTATGGAGAAGAGGTGCTTGAAGTTGTGGTTTTTAAGGGCTTGTAAGTGACATAGAGTTGAAAGTATGCAACTTTGGTGAAATTTCCTCAATGGATTGGGGCACTGGCACATGGTTGAAGCGTTGTTAGTGGGGACTGAGAAGAGCAGTTCAATGTTGGGGTTTACAAGGAGTACATGAGTGACTCGGAGACTGAGAGGAGCAATTCAATGTTGGGGTTTACAAGGAGTACATGAGTGACTCGGAGTAGGAATTATGTGATCTTGGTGATTGTTCGTAAGCGGTTGAGGAAGGCCTATTAGGTGGGCAAGGGATGTGTAAAACTTAAAGTATTATGATTAAATAACTTACTGTTTATATGTATATATATATATAATTTCCAAAGAAGATGACCATTTTTATAGTACGGCATTTTTTGATTACTGACCAACCAAAATTCAAGTCATAAGCTTTTACAATAGAGGCGATCACCTTCAATCTACAAGAGCAACATGCTTTGACATTTTGCAGGAAAATTTGATACAAGTGCAAAACTTAAAAATATGGTTTTAATAAAGATGGATACGAGCAGATTTCCTCCAAATTTGATGTTTTTAGGTTTTTACGGGGTGATGCATCTAGAGAGCTTTTGTTTCATGGGAAGTGTACTGTTGATGGAAAGGAGTGATCAGGCCATAATTCTTCTGTTGTAAACTTGATGCATGATGGATTTTTCAAGATGGAAAAATTAATTTGATGGTGGATTTTTCGGTGTAGAAGAAATTGGAGGGTTTGAGAGGCGAAGACTCATCGGAGAACGAGTGATTCTGGAGAAGAGAATTGCGTAGATCGCGTTGGGAAAGGAGAGAAATGAGAGAGAGAGATAAAAATCTCAAATTTAATTGTAATCTGACACGTCTCTACAATAGACTACCATCTCCTTTATATAGGAGGGGTGGAATTACAAAAATAGAAAGTGAATCAAATTGAAATTTTAATTGACTCTAATTGATTTGAATAAAAAATCAAATCTAACTTATCATAATTGATTCTAATTTTAAATTCTGAATTCAAATTTAAAACCGACTGATTAATTTGAGATCACACGTAATCTCTTTTATTGAAATAAAAATTGTAATGACTCAAATAAACGTAAATAAAATTATGGGATAAAAATCAGCCCTATTTATTAATTACGTGCTACATCAATTCTCCTCTGCTTGAAAATTTCGTCTCCTGATGAATTATTTGATCTGCAGGCTCGAAGCTTGATAAATTTAATTCAGTGTTCTCGATCATCCCATGGAAGAACTGATGTGGAGCAAATGGTGGAATCCAGGCATGCGTGGTGCGAAGGTTTGAGCCATTAGCTTCATGACGGAATAACATATGTGGCGTGAACGCGGGTGCCCACTCGGATTTTGTCCCCTTGACACGGTGCTTAAAAATTTGATGAGGCATCTTCATCTCGAACGTCTCAGCCTTTGGAGATCCCATAGCAAAGCAATGATACAAATTTAATAAAGGAGGAGATGTGGCCAATGAACTAAGTCATACGACCTTTAAATGGTGATATCCATAGTCCTAATACTAATTGGATAAGGAGGCCTCCCAGATTGCTTTCTTTCAGCACTCCCCTTTAAATATTTCTGCAGCGGGGGGTGGATTGCAATTTTCGTACCCCTTCACTTAGAAACTCATAAGTTAAAATTTCCACTTGGCCCATTGAGTAAAATAGCGTTGGAGGGGGACCCCCCTTGAAATATCTCCAAAATATATCTTTATTCCTATTGTTAATGGATACGATGGAGTAAACACCCTCAATTTTTAGGGTTCGTCTCTTCTGGCGGCAGTTGCATTATGGGAGCACGGGGCGGCGACGCGTGATCGTTGCTGGCGGACAACACATGGATCGGCGGCGACGAACTGCGACAATCCACTGGTTGTGGTGGTGCTGGGCGGGGCGGTGGGGTTTGGGCAAAGGCCTTGGCGGCGGTGTAGGAGGTACAGAGGTTACGAGAGGCGCTGATGGCTGCATTACGATGAGGGGTTTCTTCGAGGATGTGCGGGTGGCGTCGGGATGGGGCGATGGAGTGAGGTGGGGAGGTTGGGGTAGGCGACAACGAGGATGGGGGTGCAGGTGTGGCAGGAGGGGGGTACAGGTGCAGCGGGTGGGGATGGTGGTGCCGAGAGGTGGCAAAGGTAGTGGTGGGGCAGGGGGAATCACTGGAGGTGCTGGGGTTGTGGGTTGGGTAGCAGGGGCGTAGGAGGGGGTTCTGGGCGTGCGAGGATGGCGGTGGGAATGGGAGCTGGGGCAGAGGTGTTTGCCGGAGTTGGGATCGGGGCTGGGGAAGAAGGTGCAACGGAAGGGGGCCCTGTTGCGAAGGACTCCTGCACAGGGCCTTCACCCAGGAGTAGATCGAGGTGTTCGACCTCGCTATCTGCACAGTCTTCGTCGAAGATGGGCCCTTGGTCCTTCTTGTCTTTTTGATTTGAAATTGTATCAATACCTTCAGGGAATACATGTGATTCTATTGCTTCTGCTTCATGAATGAATATATTATCATCAAGCCACTATTGGACCTTCGCGGATGCTAGGAGACGACTCTTGTATTTGTGTTGTCATAATAGTGAACTGTGACCAAGATAGCTCAAATCGAATTGAAGTCGCCAATACGCTATAGGATCGTCGAATCGTAGGAACGATTCGGTTTCCATGCTCTGACACCAAATGATGCATGATGGATTTTTCAAGATGGAAAAATTAATTTGATGGTGGATTTTTCGGTGTAGAAGAAATTGGAGGGGTTGAGAGGCGAAGACTCATTGGAGAACGAGTGATTCTGGAGAAGAGAATTGCGTAGATCGCGTTGGGAAAGGAGAGAGACGACAGAAAGAGAGATATATACAAATCTCAAATTTAATTGTAATTTGACATGTCTCTACAATAGACTACCATCCTCTTTATATAGGAGGGGTGGAATTAGAAAAATAGAAAGTGAATCAAATTGAAATTTTAATTGACTCTAATTGATTTGAATAAAAATTCATATCTACCTTATCCTAGTTGACTCTAATTTTAAATTCGGAATTCAAATTAGAAATGGACTGACTAATATGAGATCACACGCGATCTCTTTATTGAATTGCAACGACTCAAATAAACTTAAATAAAATTAAGGAATAAAAATCAACCCTATTTATTAATTCCGTGTTGCATCAAAACTATATGTTCTGTGCTTGCACTAATTGCCGCTTCCTTATTCATTAATTGACTTAAGATCCCCAAACATCTTCGTTTAGTTAAAACAAGATTTTTTTAAACTTTGTTATCTCTAGAAATTTAAATTCAAAAAAATGATTTTAGGGACTGGCCAAAATTGCTGTAATTTGTCTTACTGATGAGAATGGTATTGTGCATCTCGGTTATTGTTTCAAAAAGTTCGTACTTAGCCTCCTATCGGGATTTCATTCTTGGCCCTTACATCAAATATCCAAAATGACATTGGAAAGTCAATTTACATGCATGGAAGGATTTGCCTTGAAGAAAGAAACCTAAGTCTATGCTATGATCAAAAGGCCTTGGAAAAAGACAAAGCATAAAAATGAGAGCATAGAGTGAAAGCTAAACATCCTCAATGTTCTCCAAGCCTTCAACTTATGCACATTACATATTTTTTGGTATTGAGTGGTGGTTTTTTTTGAAAGATCGTATTCGGTGGTGGTTAAGCGTGTTTTTATACAACCCTTCTTGCTTCAAAGAACTCTTTGAGAACCAAATCTTTTTTAATGAGATATGCTAGTTTGGGATATCTCCTTAACTTCTTCTTAAAATTGTCATTTCTTCCCCAATTATTTGGTCCACCTGTCACTTAGGATCCCTCAATTATCTTCCTCACATTCTAGCGACCTCACTTCACTTTTCTTCCTCAGTATCCAGTCATCACTAATCTATAATTTAGTGGTTTTCCTCTTCATCTTTCATCTCCCAAAATAATTACTTATAGAACATTGAAGTGAGACCAATGTTGAATAATCACACCGGGGCTCCTCCTTGATATCTTCTAGTCTTTTCATTCCCTCTTCCCAATCTTCATTTACCAGGTGCCAATCATTTGGCACCTGGTAAATGAGACAGTCTCTGCTTGCTTTTCCTGGAAAATGAAGTGAGACCAATCTTCCATTTTCTCTCAAGAGAATCCCATTTCGTCTGATAGTCTCTGCTTGCATTTCCTGAAAGAAACTCTCAGATTGCTGTTGCTGAACTGCTTTGTTGTTTTCCACCTCAAGCATTGAGCTGATATGGCTATATAGTATCCTCCAGCTGCTCCCTAGATTTGTATCCGAATGTGTTTATACTAGGATTAGGTATCTATATACAAAATCCTGAACAAATGACATTTAGAAGCTTTTTTATTTTTTTAATAAAACATTCCGAGTTTCTTCCATCACGTAGACAAGCAGCGAAATCAAGCAATATAGATAATATTGATTATAAAACACCAATACCATCATGATATCCACTATAATGGTCAAAATCATGGAATTTTACACTGAAAACTTCATATTTCATCGAGATCGCCCATGGGAGATGAGATATCACCGATATTTCGGTCGATGTACTGGAAAGGAAATGCAGGGTAATAACTATACTCCTATTCATTGAAGCTGCTATATTTTCAATATATCGTGATATTCTGAACCATGCTTATCGTGCATACTCTTGTAGCACTTGTGTCTCAGCAGGCTTTTCCCATGCCATTTTGGTATTCCCAGCACCTTCTTCCGTTTTGTTCCTTTAATTGTCTTGTACTCCCGCATATGCTCAACATGCAACAAATCAAATAAAATTTAGGAATCTTCTCATAAACAATGGCTATGGCACTAATTGAATAGCTAGGACTTGTTCTGAATAATTACACGAAAAATTCTAGGCTTAATTAGATCAATCTTTGCACAGATTCTTACATAATTTGACTTAGTATCATTTATTACATCTTTGTCCACATTGATCTGTCTCTTAAACCATTTGGGCAATAACTCTGTAGCATCAGGGTGTTGTAGATGGACATTCAGGACCTGTCAGGACAAACGAAGCAAAGGGTTTTTGCAAATTTTAAATTTTGTCTTCAGAGAATTAGACAATATAATCCCCCCGCAAACTTTGCCTCTTGAAGAGGAAAGAATCTCCAAATAAAGGAGGTATATGGGATCCATTCAAGGCTGCCACAAAACATCAACTTAGCTGTACTGGACCTGCAGTATGATATTTGGGTTATTTCTTAGTTTCCAGTTCTGACATTGTCAGATATGTATTCCGCGTGATACTATTCATTCATGTAGTTGACTATTTCCTGTAAACTTGCAGGTTTGTTTTTAACACCATCATTTTTTTTATTGATGCTATGGTCTTTTGGCACATAGTCTGAATTAGGGATGCACATGTATCAAAAACGATAATGGATAGATGTAAAGAAAGAATACTCGAAGATCACACAATCAAACTAAACTTAAAGAATTTCATAATCCATTTATAAAAATTGAGGATCACTCCATCAAACTAAAATATTATATTGAATCTGGAATTTAAGTTTCTTTTTATATATGGTGTTTTAGTATTTTTTTTTTGCAATTGATTACCAACAAATGTTTCAAAAAAAGCTACCGAATAATGATATAAAGGCAAATTAGAAAAAATATGGTCTTTATGGTTGGATATTGATGAAGTTCATGATTAATTTAGATGGTTAAATCATGCTAAAATCAAACCACTGCCAAGTACACCCTTCAAGGCCCTATAATTTATAATAACATACAAGAATTATAGAATATTCATACTCAATTGAGCATCCAAGACAAAATGAACTTAAATATAGCCCGTCAATTAGGCATCGTGCATTTCTTTAAAATGATCTAGAAATGAATTTATTTACAAGATTATACCTATAGTTAAAATATGATTTTTTGAAAAATATGAATCAAAATTGTATTTCAATTAAAAAGAAAGAAATTTAAGTAATGCTTATTTATTCTTAGATGGGTGTGTTACATATGAGTATGGAGTTCATTCTTGGGACAAGATTGCTAGCGGAAATTAAAAAGTTAGAAGTAAAAGGGTCAAGAATAACAAACAAACTTACCAGATAATTATCTCAAATTTATTTTCTTTTAACGAAGATTAGACGGGTGACATCACATTGAGGACACATGGTATCACATGGGAGGAGGATGCCAATGTGTGAGATGGGGAGTGTCATTGTGAGGGAGATGTGGTGGTGTTATGCTGGAAGGGGACAATGTTGTGCATGGAGGGGGCGACGATGAAATGGATTGAGATGGAGAAGGAATTGTGAGGAATTATTTGGCGCTCAAGCGTGAAATGATAGGGAGAGGGAACTGGAGGGGAATAACCGAATAGGATTTACAACTTTACAAGTTACAACCTTATTTTATTATTGTGAATATTTAACAGTTGGCTTTCTAGAGAGAAGAGAGTGTGGCGGTAATAAGAACTTATTTATAAGATTAATATGGAAAAAAGATGAATGTCATTGATTACAACACGAATAATTGAGAAAGGATGCCACTAGACATTGTATGTATGTATGTATGAAAATGTATCGATGTTTATATGTATGCGTGTTAATGGATTGGATCGAGTTGGATTTTGGTTATGATCCGATCCAGTCATTTAGCAAATTTCATAAATTCCAATCCAATCCGATCCGTTAGAATGTATCAATCCAATCCAATCCAATAACATCGTATTGGATCGGATTATGGATTTTATCTGATCTTTGTACACCTCTAGTTTGACTGGCGGAACATTAAATGCCAATTTATTTACTAGGGTCTTTTCTTTTCTTTTTTGTATTAATACATAACCTTCATGATGGATTGAATCTTTGCACAGATATGTTTTCATCTACTCCCTCTCAAGTCGGGTGAGCCACATTTGTACTTGAATGAATATTGCATTGGTGCTCATTCTCTCTTGAGTCGCCACTTGAAATCTTCACCATTGGCATGACACATACTCTCTAAATTTGCTAATAATCTTTAGATAAGTTGCCTTTCTTATTCGTAGCTTGCACAACAATGTTTTTACCATGGTCTCAAATTTCAGCAAAATTCGGTCGAATTTTCGTCGAATATCTATATCCAATCAAAATCGAAATTCGACCGAAATGACTGAAATATGGGGTCCTAGTACAAAAAATGGTCGAAATGACCGAAATTCCGATCAAAACTCCACCGGAAGCTGAAATTCTGTTTTGGTCGATACAGAAATGGTGACCGAAACTGACATTTAAGGCCTTGGTTTTTACAAGCTCTTTTAGCTATTAGTTCTCTCTCCCCAGCTTTTCTCAAAAAAATTCTCGTCTCCCAAGTCGATTAGTCTTCAATCCTCTTCAAGCTCTATGTAGTCTGCCATTCTAACATCCTTTTTTTATCAAGGCAAAGAGACAAATGGGATCTCTCACAAACAGACTATACATTCTTTCATCCAATCATTCATTTAAAATACGAAAGAATGTCCATCCTCAAACGTTGGTCACTAAAAAGATATACTACTATGTATAATCACAATGAGCCCTTTTTAGAATCATTGAGGCGACCTCATTCCTACAAATAATTTGTCTAGGTTCATCGTTGCTCCTTAAATACTTGTTACTAAATCAATATTTAAAAAAATTGAACCAGGCATCAATCCGAGCAGGTACAGGTTTTTGATTTTTTGGTCGAACGGGTGATGACGTTAGTACTTCCTAAAATCAGAAAAAATTGAACTATTGTATTATTGGTTTGGTTTGTGTCCAATCAATGTATTTTTCCAAAAAAAATTGTAGCGTCTTTTTATTAGTACAATCATGTTCCTATATTATACCAGCATAATGATATTGCTGTGAACTTTTTAAGAATATAGAGGCATCGATGTAGTTGCTAAAAATTTAGGGGGTATAACTGTTATAACACTCGAAAGGGCATAATAAATACATTTATCAAATTCATGTAAATACATATATGTTTAAATCAAACAAATTTAAAACTATTGTGATTCTCTTTGATGATTAGTGTTGTTAATTTACCATTTCTTATAGTGTGACTATAAAAACTTCTTTATGTAAAGGCGTCATATATTATTATTGGACGGGCACAATGCACAATGTGGGAAGAGAGAGACAATACTTGTAAGGCAGGATGAGAGAGACAATTTTGGGTCATTGGCACACATGGAAGAAGAAGAGATAAGGGAGTACCATGTAGTTTTTAAGAATTTGCATTTTATTAAAGAATTACTTTTTTGGCAAAAAAGTGGATGGTTGAACTGGGTCAAGCGTTCTAAACGGGGTTTGATTGGTTTTTATTTTCTAAGTAAAAACTGGGTGGTTAGACCATTTTCTTCCGACTTTCGGTTTCTCCCTAAATGCACCCTATTCAATCTTGCTGTAGGGCCCTCTTAATTGCCTGAAAATTGTGCCACTCATTTCGTGAGCAACACCATATTTATTTCTTAAAGGCACACAATTCTTGAATCATCCTCCGGCAATGTCCTTGAGATTTTCAAGCCATTGAAGCTACACCATCTTAGCTGCTAAATTTGCACTATCCATTTCTTGACCAACACCGTATTCATTCCTTACTGGCACACAATTGTTGATTCAAAAAAGGCACACAATTCTTGAATAGTTCTCTTTCAGTGACCTTGAGATACAGTTCCAAGCCATTGATGCTACACCCTGGCTCTTTTACCCAAATATCCCAAACATGTTCTTCGCCTGAGGTTCTCAAGTCTATGATGAACACTTCTATGCAACTTATGCAGAGGCAAATAAAACATGGGAACCATTGATGCCATTGATCTTCGAAGCACTAGTTGGACACTTCTCGGATGGCTAACCGAACCAAGGGACATCATGGGAAGCCCACTCCTGTGCATTTGAACACTACAAGCATTCACGACAACCTTAAACATGCCAAAAAATGTCTACCTTTGCTGATATGAAGGCTCAAGAAACCCTAAACACATCAAGTAGAGTCATGATTCTTTTGAACTCTCGAACACTCCCTCCATAAAGAAAAAAGTATCATCAACATGTGACATAATTATAATGGAGAGATCATGAGTTGAAATTTCATTTATCCTCCTCCCCATACACAATAATAAATACATTTTACATAAAAAAATCTTTTATCATATAGAAAAAAGTCTCATCAACATGCTACATAATTAGAATGGAGAGATCATGAGTTAAAATTCCATTTATCCTCCACCCATGCGCTATAATAATTACATTTTATACTAAAAACTCTCTTAATTCCATTTCATGTACACCGACAACAAGGCCTTTTCTCACATTAAGTAGGGTCGGCTACATGGATTCTTTGCCTCTTAATTCCATTTCATGTATCTCTTAAACCCCCAAAATCCAAAAGCTTTGATTTTATATTTGTTGATTAAATCTTTTAGCATTTTAATTCTCTATGCAGGAAACATACCCATTTTCCAAAGTATCCGTATTTGGTATAATCTAGATGTTTAGGATCCCTATTTGCTGCATTAAACCCCATATTTTGTAATTAACTTTTTATAATTTTATTTGATTTTAGAAATACCAAAAAATAACTTGGGATGGATTTATTTACACCGTATCCAAATATTTTAGTCCACTTTCGGATGTGTTTTGAGGCCTTGAATTGAGTCTGGTTGCTATATTATTACCTTAAGCCCATCTTTAAAAAATACACATCTTTGTTTTCATCCATTTAGAAAACAATAATCAAAAAAACATTTCCTGGAAACCTGTACATGATTCCCTCTTTAGAACCCAATACAAGGTTTATCTAATTTGATCTTGGTGCTGCATCCCTGAAAATGTTTTGGAGCATCTATGTAGAAAGCAAAGGAATTATCTGGCCGAGACCTCGTCGATGAATTTTTCCGAGTAAATTTGTGATTGGAGGTATCGAAGGTCTCCAGTTGAAGTACACCTATAAGGTTCAAGAACTCATCCAAACTTGTGCCCCTCCCTTTGAGGTTTCTTGAATGATTAGCTAACCTTTGTCGGCATATCCACTAACGAGCAGGAATGCACTTTGATACAAATATATTTGTATCTTTTTTGCTATTGTTTTTTAAGGGGAATCGGGTTTGCTATTGTATTTGTTTTATACAGATCTTGACATCTTTATGCATGCCTATTTATATGTGGATACAAATACAAGCTTCACTTTGATGTGCACAAATTATGTAATGAATGGGTGCTCGTTTTTACAAAAATACACCTTTTTTCCTTAAAACAACTATATGTAATGTTTTTATTAACAAGCTCGATATTGTATGGCTTGGGTAATTACTTCCATTCATACATTTATTGTTGACTTTCAATGGATCTAAGCCCACATTTAGAAACGGAGGTGTCATTATCCACAATGTAGAACTCTTCTTTGCTATCGTCATTTATCTTGAACATTGAGAATCCAACTTCATTCTTCGACCTCCTCAGGTAACTCTGTGTGCGTTTCCACTCTCCCCGACAAATTTATATCCACAACCTTTCTCTTTCTCCAATCTCCTCCTAGCTATTCCATCTCTCACTGACAATTAACGTTAAGTTTATCTTTTATTCTCATTTTAATTTTAATCTCCTCTCTCAATGAAAGTTCTGCATCTGACTATCGTACTCTTTATCTTATATCCTCTCTCATCCTCTCCAACAATAACCATTACGTTTTCAATTTTAACCAAAATGGATGTGTATGAAAGGAATACCTACTGTTAAAAAACACTTATGGACATAGTAATGGACAATATTTTTATTTTTGTCATTAATAGTGATAACGCAATAGAAGAAACGAAAGAATTATTTTACACATTATATATTAAGGAATACCTACTGTTAAAAAACACTTATGGACATAGTAATGGACAATATTTTTATCTATGTCATGAATAGTGATAACGAAAAATTTAAAAAAAACAAAAGAATCATTTTACACATTATATATAAAGACCATGACAACTTTGTGAAGAGAGAAAATGAGAGGAGATTAGAGAGAGAGAAATGTTATGGATTAAAATTTTATCGGGGAGAGTGGAAAGGCCCACTGAGTTGGTATTCGGAGAGAGGAAGAGAGGGATTACCACGAGAGTGGTATAAAATTGCTGAAGGCCCTGTGGATCTAGAGTGAGCCACACGGAGCACAATTTGGAAGCACACACTAGATCAGTTCCCTATATATAATGGGTGGGCTGGTCACTAACTCAAGGTGACTTTAATGTTGGTTTCATGTAGGTGCTCATAATTTGCATATTGGTATGGACGACAACAATTTCTATTTGACAAGATATTTTACAAGTTCATACTATGCAGCTGGCCACTCTTGTATATTTTGATCTACTGGCCACGCTGTCTTGTTGCAGACAATCCTTAAAAGATTTGTAGGCTGTCTGGATTATCCACAATGCATTAGAAAAATGGCTTAGAAGATGTGTTCTTTATTGAGGTCAATTGATTCATTATATGGGTATATTATTTCATCATCTGCATTGTCATCATACTATAATCGTTGCTGTTTGACTGGTTTTCTCATCTATGATTGCTATTATATGCAGCAAATCCATTCTCTTATTATGTCCCTGAAGTTCACTAGCATTGAGATAAAGACTGCACATTCAATGGAGTCATGGAATGGTGGAGTCTTGGTGATGGTCTATGGTTCAGTGCAAATTGAGGAATTTAATAGCCGGAGAAAATTTGCCCAGACTTTCTTTCTTGCTCCCCAGGAGAAAGGGTATTTTGTTCTTAATGACATCTTTCAGTTCTTTGATGAGGAGCAGCACCTTCAACATCCATCAGCGGTTCTAGATCATGGAAACTATGACTCGAATCTAAACGTGTCATCCTATGATTCCAATGTCAACATATTGTCGTATGATTCCAGTATCAACGTGTCGTCATATGATCCCAATATTAATGTATCATCATTTGAGCCCACTCTAAATGTGCCTTCATATGATTCCAGTCTAGATGTGCCCTCAGCCTCCGAGCCAGGTATGTGATGCTATATGGATTTAAAGGTAGCACATCCTTGTTATAGTTACAAATCATGCTTTTCAGTATTTCTGCTAAAATGGAATTTCTTTACTTTTGTTTTACTGCTTTAATTTATGTAGATCGTATTTAATTCTGTAATATTTATTAAAAGAAATAGTCAGCATTATATTTTCCCCTTTTCTACTTTGCTTTAAAATCTCTGAATTATGGAATTTGCATGATCTGTAGCTAAATGACATCTAAAATTGTGTCTTTGTCTTTTCTCTGGATCATGGAATTTGCATGATCTGTGGCTAAATTACACTTTAAGGTTTTGTCTCTGGCTCTCCTTTCCATAGGTTTAGGAGAATCTGCTTCAGTTTTGTTACGTGTTATCTGGGTGTATTAAGTACCAGAAGACAATTCACGCTGCTATCAGTCGCTCTTCGCTTACATTCTTAGACATGTTATACAAGAGGCTATGTGGCATAATATACAAGAGTCTGGTGTGCCAAATGAACCTTCTGCTTCACGCAGAGTCTCGAGATGATTCTGAGCACTTTAGAAACTGTATATGTGTACACACACACTTTTGTACATATTCACAATTATACATATAAATGGAGCCCCATAGAATACTACAATCATTTCTAATTTAACTGATGCACCTTAACACAGCCTTGTGTTTATTAGGAATAATTTTACGCACTCATCAAATCTAGTTCATCATTAATCTATGTGTGTATAAAATGAATAGTAAAATCATCTTATAGGCTCGTATAATATGTATATAAATGTGTTTATGTATAAATATCTTTTTAGAGGCACACTTATTTCAAATTTATACAAAATATATCTTCCATGAAAGTATTAAATTTGTTCTGTTTGCATCCTACTGGTTACCTTGATGTTGAGCTCGAAGACTTTGAAATCCATAATAAGCATAATAAGAGAGACTCAAATGCGTGTTTATATTTGATCGAACCCTTGCGGCCCTCCTTGTTGGTGTCAAATTTGACTATTTCCAACCAACTTCCATTGTTTAGACTTGAAACTAGATAATTGAACGAGTTTTGTGGATTTTGGTCATTAAATTAGAGAATCACACATTCCATAGGTTATCTAAATTGGATACTTGTAACACTATCTTGAAGGGTCTAGTTCGATGAGTATGCATCCAATGGGCTATCCTAGTTCCGACTATCTGGATGAACTTCAGCTATTGAAACTCATTCAATGAGAGGAATGCGTATGTCGATCTTCCACCAGAATGGCTGTAACCTCTCTCTTACCAGGGAGGTGTCAAATTTGGCTATGTACCGACCACTGAATTTGAGTGCCTTTGATTGAAAACATGAGGCTATTAAATAGGGTTGAAATGTAAGACAGTGAATGTTCATTTATAAGTTTATTTTATTTTAAAGTTCCACAGCAAAACATTATCCACCGTCTCATGTGAAAGGCAGTGGCTTTTACATTGTGTATTGAGGCTTTTGTTCCTGTTTATAATTAGATATTAACATTGTTTTGGGTGAATGCCTCTCTGGGTTCTGTCTGCCTTACGCAGGAAACATTGGAAATTGATGGTCTTAGTTTTAGGTGGTTATACATTTTTTTGCCTGTTGGTGTTTGGAAATTTGTCATTTTACTTGATTTTCGGTAAAATTTTAGTTGATTTTTTATTGATTTGCCAGTCCACACCGACTATGCCGTTCAAAGTTATGCAGTGGAAGATGCTGTTCAAGATGATGCTGCAGTTCATTCCCAAGAGATTGAGGTTATTGACAAGTATAAAATACCTGAACTGACTTCAGAAATACCCGAGGTAGAGACCAGATTAGAAGAGGAGGATGATAAGACAGAAGAACCTACACCATCTTACCCAAGTTCATATCTAGTTAACACAAGGGATATACCATCTACATCCGCCGAGGAACACCATGAAGAGCCTGTGAAGCACACATATGCCTCCATTGTATGTTCTGAACGTTTCTTTACATTTATTTTGGGTTTTCATGCACTTTTATTGATTTCTGTGCAAATTATGCAGCTGCGATCGAAGGGACATTTTGTCGCATCAGTCTCTCAGCCATCTTTACCCAAGACCAATGTAGTGGTTTCTGAATGGGATCAACCGGTACAGCAGCCTCTTCAACCTGCTCCTGTGCAGCAGCATTATTCTCAGCAACCTCTTGTTTCCGAGAGATCTAATCCTGAAGCTGCCGATGAAATTTCTGCTTTTGAGGATGAAGGTTGAATTTCCTTTTGTGCTTGGGAGTTTGTAAATATAGTTCCTTTTGTTTGTTTTGTCTGGTTGATGTTGTATCTTATTATTTTCTGAGATTGTGGTATTCTATTTCTCTTTACACCAGGGGAGGTGACTTCTGTGTATGTGAGGAACCTTCCTTCTTCTGCATCTGTCACCGAGCTTGAGCAGGAATTCAGAAACTTTGGAAGACTCAAACCTGAAGGAGTTTTGATCAAGAGTCGCAAGGTATATATCACTTTATCTTGCCTATTTTTCTTTCCTCTGTTTTATCTTCCTTTAAGTTTCAGCATGACGATATGGTGGGTAAAGTTTTCTGGTTTTGTGGGGTAGCATGACATTTCATCTTATACTGTCAGGAGGCTGGTGTGTACTATGCTTTCGTTGAGTTTGAAGACATCAGCGGGGTTCAAAATGCAGTCAAGGTTCCTTTTCCAACTTTATGTAACTCATTGTTGCTCAATCTTTTCATCAAAATTTGAACCATTTTGTTCTAAGTATGGATGAATTGAATACATGAATATGATAAAATTATGGATGGATGAAGAATATGGGAAAAAATTATGATGATGCACTTGGCTATGGCTTCTTTCAGATTAAATGCACTTGAGATTATCTGTACTATTTGGTGCTTTACTTTTGACGTTTACTTTTAATTTGCTTGCAGGCGTCCCCGATACCCTACAGAGGGAGGCAAATATACGTGGAGGAGAGAAGGGCCAGTACCATTGCAGCTCGAGGAAGTATGTAATCTCTTGAATTCATAATTACCAAGTTTATGACAAAAGTAATTGCCAAATTTATCTTAATGCTACTTTTTTTTATCATATGCCGTTCTAGACTGCTTACTGATCCTAGAGTAGTGTCTATGCAGGGCAGTGGCGGATCCAGTATTATAGATTAGGAAGGGCGTCGATAAAAAATGATAATATAAGATTGAAATATTAAAAAATTGAACAATATAATATTCAAAAAAGTGTTGGACCAAAGATTAAGATGAGACAATTAGATTTTAAAAAAAGATTCCTAAGTACAATATGAAATATTTAAATTAATGGTATTATAAAAATACCTACATGAAAATGAAACAAAGAGAGGATCCTCTGTTGTTACAGCATTGCTGTAATACATAGGGTCGTCCGATGGGCATCGTGATGCACTGTTGTAAAAGTCGGCCGACTAGGCCGACTAATCGGCCCGACTAGTCGAGTCGGGGGGGTAGCCGACTCGACTAGGCCTAGTCGGCCATTAGTCGGTCAACCCGACTAATCGGGCCGACTAATCGGCCTAGTCGGCCGACTACTCGGCCGACTTTTACATAGAGGTTTTAATAGTATTTAAAAGCATAGAATACTCTCTGAAGATCCTTTGGATATCTATATTTAAAATCAAAGTGTGTTGATTGAAACCCAAAGTGTACTTATTGGAACCAAAAGCAAAATATAATATTTGCATAGAGACATTTTGGCTTTCTAAGTTTGCGTAATCTGACACGTTATCTGGAACTGAATATTTTAAAGAACATCTTGTTCTGTTTTTATGTTTTGCTTTTGTTTTCAATCATTACACTTTTATAAACGCATGCTAACTTTGAAGTCTATAAAAGGTAAGATGCAGTGAACTAATGTTGAGATAATCTGAAGACGATCAACATGCTTGACAACCTCTGTCAGAAGCTGTTTGTTGGTTATTGGCTTTATGGAGAACTGTTGTCCATATACTGATTGCATAAGCTGTATGGTGTTGGCCTGCCTGGTGTTCTTGGAAAGAAATTTATATTTTTTTAAAGAAATCGTCTCAAGCATTGTTAGTTATGACTTAACTTCTCCCTTTGATTTACATGTGTAACCTATGAAGGGAACACTTCCTAATTGTTCAAAAATCATGAACTAAAGAGGTAACCCAAACCCGAACTACACTCTCATAGATTAGGAAAATCCATATAGTTTTGATGAATTGATAGTTATTTTCAAGGAACACTAACATATGATTTTTGTTTTACATAACTTGCAATAGCTGTGCAAGCTTTCAAGATTTCAGTATGTATAAAATAATTGGCACAAGTTTCTTGTACATAGTATATAAAATGTACAAACCAATGTAAATATATAAGAATATGTATATAAAATTTGATTTATATATTTAAAATAATTAAAAAAATCAAAACCGACTAATGGTCGACTAAATCCGATTAGTCACCCGACTGCCGATTAATCCTTAGTCAGTGACCCTGCCGACCGAGTACCGACTACCGCTTTCTGCAACCTTGTCGTGATGTGGGTTGCATGATTAGTGCATATTCTGTTGTCCATTTGACGGCCTACGTGTGTTATAGCTCGTGTGCTGTAACAACAGAGGATTCACTCTAAAATGAAACATGCCTTTCAAAAAAAAAGTAAAATAAAATATATTAGTCATAAACACACTATAGTAGTCACATATAATATACAAGCTACTACCATATTTTCTTGATTGCTTTAAAAAATCCGCTTTCATTGATTGCTCATGTAAGAATCCAAGCTCCTATCGTATTTTAAAAAATGGAAATACATAATATATAAATATATATCCAAGCTTCAGGAAAGCGGTATGCGTATGCGTTCGGACTGGTCACCGAATACTGATTAAGCGGTATGCGGGGACATATGCGGGGTATATGCGGTTCTAAGCGGTTTTCTAATTTTTAATTTAAAAATTAAAAAATATCTATGAATAACATTACCACTGAGGTTATGTATCTAAGTGGAGTTAAAGAAGATCTAAGAAAAACGGTTCATGTTAGATGGGTGTGCATATATACTTTTAAGGGATTATTACACCCATAACCCTGAAAAATTTTGCAATAACATTCATAACCTTGTATAATCGTGAATTACATGAGAAACCTCGAATAGTCACTCCGTCTCACACCCATAACCTTCCGTTAATTTAATACGTTAACTCAACCACATGAGTGGGTTAATCTAACCAATGTTCCGACAAACGTTTAGGATTATTCAAAATAAAAAAAGAGAAAAAAAGGGAGGCTGCGGGGCTCCGAGCAGGGAGGCTGCGAGGCTCTGGGGAGCAGGAGGCTATGGTGCTCGGGGGTGGGGGGTAGCTCGGCTGAGTGTGGGGGTTCCATCGACGGGGCGGGAAGGGGAGCTCGACTGGGCGCGGGGGGCTCCATCTCCGGAAGCGGGGGGGGGGGTTCCATCGGCGGGGCGGGAAGGGGAGCTCGACTGGGCGCGGGGGGCTCCATCTCCGGAAGCGGGGGCGCCCGCCTGGGCGCGGGATTGTCGCCTGGGCGCGGGGGGGGCTCCATCGCTGGGGCGGGGGCGCTCGCTTGGGCGCGAGGGGCTCCATCTCCAGGAGCAGGGGCGCTCGCCTGGGCGCGGGGGCTCCATCTCCAGGAGCAGGGGCGCTTTCCTGGGCACAGGGGCTCCATCTCCAGGAGCGGGGGTCTCGCCTGGGCGCGGGGGGCTCTATCTCCAGGAGCGGGGGTGCTCGCCTGGCCGCGGGGGCTCCATTTCCAGGAGCGGGGGCGCTCGCCTGGGCGAGGGGGTTCCATCGGCGGGGCGGGGGCTCCATCATCGGTGGCGGCAGGGCTCCATCGTCGGGGGGGGGGGGCTCTGATTTCCAAGCGAGGGGGTCTTTGGCTTTCGGGCGGGGGGGGGGGGGCTTCCGGTCAGGTGCGGCTCGGGGAGGAGGGCGATAGCAGGGGAGGCCTCCCAGGTCCAGGGGCGGATCGGAGGAGACTTCCAAGCGACGGGATTGGGGAGCCTTCGACAGTGAGGTCAGGGGCGGTTCAGGGGAGGGGGCGGTGGCTATGGCTTCCAGGCGACAAGGGGATAGGTGGAGGACGATAGCAGGAATGGGGTGGATTGGAGGCGGCAGGAGAGGACGGTGGAGGAAGAAACGGGGGAGGGCTTCCAAACGATGGGAGAGGGCATCGTTTTATAATATAAAATACTTTGAAGGGTAATATTGTCAACATCTAACTTTTTCCATCCGAGTTAACGGGGATTCGAAACGGTTTTTGACACAGGGTTATGTCATGTAAAAGTTAAGCATTACTCGGGGTTTCTCGTGTAATTCGCTATTATACAGGGTTATGAATGTTATTGCAAGATTACTCAGGGTTATGGGTGTAATAATCCCTACTTTTAATTACTTCATATTTAATCACAAAAAAACATTTAACATAAAAACTTTAAACTATATGATTCGTAATAACAAAAGTTCAATACGCATACATGCACTACATGAGCAAAACATCAATCGGCATATATAAAAAATATTCGACGATACATTGCATATACTCGTGAAAATAATATATGAGAAAAACATAAAACATTGCATATACATAATGGTATAATGCAATGCAATTGTATAGAAATGCATGTCATATTCTAACAATTGAATGAAGAGGCAGAGTGATAGAATTAAGGACCTGAATGAGAAGATTGTAAAGTTGGAGCTGCTGGAACAGTATGCGGGGCATATGCGGGATATGCGGGGCATATGCATATGCGGTCCGCATATGCGGGGAGGGCGCATAATGCACTGATTCAAGTAATCGGTGCGGTCTGCACACCGCACGGGCATATGTGGCCGCATATGCGGCTCGTGCGGCCGATTTAGTGAACACTGTATATATCCGATAATGTGATCTAAATCCTAATTATTTGTGAATTAAACAGTAGCTATCAAAATATTATAAATAGTTGGAATTAGAGGTTTGAGTAATAAAGATACAATGGTGATGACCCGATCGTGAAAGGTAGAAGAGTAACCGGTTCTCGTCTGTGAGGAGGAGGTATCGATGCAATTGGTTCGCAAGAGAGCCGGAGGTTTTACGTGTTTGAAAGGATTGTGTAGCTTCGATGTTTACATGTACGAACCACGAACACAACACATCCTTGAGGAGGCAAGGCCACCTCGAGGGAGGCGGGCTTATTGAGCTGGGGTGCAACTGATCCAAGAGTCGAAGCTGGGGGTGCGGCAAGTCCAAGGGGGAGGGAGGGTGTGACAGATCCGCAAAGGTGCCAGGACTTGTCCGAGATGAAGGCGCAAGGGCATGAAGTAAGAGGAAAGTGGGGGTGCAGCAGCAGCATGTCCGCAGGAGAGCCGGGAGTGCGGTGCGTCCAAGATTGAGGCATAGGCGCAGTAGGTCCATGAGGAAGAGGCACACAGGGAGGGAGCACACACATAAAGGTGGTTTCAACTTTCATCTGGAGATTGGAGAAGCACAAATGGGTACATTGACTATTTTGAAGAGATATTGTTGAGAACGTCTAAGGATCATCTAAAATTGAGGGGAGGGGGGCATGTGCCCCACTTGCCAACAACTTGGGTCCGCCCCTGACGCAGGGGTTGCTGCACCTATTAGTTCTAATTCTAGCTGTCTCTAAAATATGCTGAAATGAGATATTGAAAAATGGAGTTAATTTATGCTTACTTTCTTATCGTACTCTGACCTAGTTTGTTCTACTGCAGTCGGAGCATAGCAGTGCTTTATGGTTGGGGGTTGCAGTGCTTACGAGTCCTTCTAGATGTCAAAAAAATGCTTAAATGGTTTGGTTTTTCCATATGAGCAAAGTGTACCCCATGCTTAATGTCGTAAGTTAGAGCCATGGCTATTGTTAGAATCTATCTGTAGTTTGTATTTTAAAAGTATATTTTCGAAGCAGTTGTTAATAATGGGAAGTTTTAATAATTTAAAGTAGAGAAGTGAAACGTGGAAAATGCCTGATAGGGTCAACGAAGACATTTCTGGATTCTGGATTCTTGCTTAGTAGGGGAACTGTTCCGGCGTCCAACCATCTTGCAAGATTCGACTTATTTTATGCTTTGGAAAATGATTTCCTCCGAAGGAGTGGGTGCTGCCTTTAGTAACTATTATCAAATGTGAAAGCAATTTTGTGACCAACCTTTCTCTTTGCCCTCTCTCTTAATTGATTAAATGAATCACGATGCTGCGGATGGAGTATCTTTTACTCATTTACTTATTTCGACTTTCCATAACCGTTTACACTGTGCCCTAATTAAAGTACTTTTCGGCTGGGATTTGACAGACAACCTATTTTGAAGCCTGATCTGTTTTAGTAGTTGATATCCCGCGTTTGGACAGTTTGCTTGTCCTACCTCGATCTTGACCCGGTGCTTAATGATGGAGACTATCTAGGACCCTGGGATCATTCTGAAATTTGAATGTTTGACATGATTTGATGATCACAATTACTTTTTTTCGGTGATGCAGGACGGGGCAGAGGACGAAGTAGTTTTCAATATGAAAGCACAAGGGGTGGGCGAGGATATAGTGCAAGGACGTACGGAATGGGGATTGGGCAAGACAGTAGCGCCAGAGACCATAGCAGCAGATCAAGAGGGAACGGTTTCCACCAGCGAACTGTCCCACGGCAAGAGAGGGGCATCCTTGGCAGTCAAGGAGCAAGGAACGGGCAAAACCAGTACGACGCCTCTTATTGAGACGAGAGTTGTGGTTAAGCAGTCAAGGGGCATTCTCTATGCACCTCCCTTCGGGTACACCTTGTCCAGGTTTTGCAGTGGTGAGGACATCGATCACTATGTTTGGAACTTGTTTCTTTTGGCCACAACATCAGCAGGTATTAATAGAGAGAAGTGGTCGCTCTTTAATTTTTTTAGTTGGGGGTTTTGCCTTTTTGGATCCATTGCTTACTGTTTTGTGTAGAGCAAGAACCGTGGGTTTTGGTTTTATATTTTTATTACTAATGGAATCAAAATTTTGGTGGTGCTCTTATTCCGGCTATGTAATATGGTTATATCTTGTAAGCTTTGTAAAAGTTGCTGTACGATCTTAATCCAAATCAAAATTGGACTGTTCCCAATAGATCCGATGTTTGTGCATTTGGTCGAATTTTTCTTGTCTTCTCATATGCTGGATGGGTTTCAAAGATTTTCATACATGGTGTTTTTTTCTTGTCCCTCCCTCGCGAGACTGGATCATTGGTCAGGCTGGCACAGACCTGACCCTGATATGGTTTCAGAACTCGGGTTCGGCCTGGACCTGATCTATATACATATTGATCGAGTCTGGTTTTAATTTTCTCTAATTTTTTGAATTTGGTCTGGACCAAACCTTAAATTCATTAGTATCCCGATGCGTTGTGTGCATTGGTTTTTATTTAGTTTGTTTTTGAGAATGCTATTTGAGTATGCATGTATCTTGTGTTGATTGCAGATGCTGTTCAATCATCTGGTCGAGTAGTCAGGGTAGGATTCTTGTTCTTTCGTTAACTGGGACGGGTTGGTTTTGGAAACGACCCAGAGTGATATGTCCATGAGTTTCGGCCATTTTATGATTTTACGAAGCACCGTTTCCTTTCAGAATGTTATTAGGAAGCATTTCGTTTGATTTTAAAAAAAAGTTATAGGACAGTTCTACAGGTCCATCGACATTATACATTGGACATCTTGTGCATACACTTCTCAACAGAATAATGTTAAACAAACACCGTCATCTTTTTGATGTGATACTCGGGGATAAGGTCAGGGTGATTGTATATGTCATGTATATTGACTTCGATAGTAAGATCCAATCTCATATTGAGATCTAGAAGACCATTCAGAGATGTTTGATCATGTTAGACATGATATCCCATCTTCTCATTGCATCTGAATTATATCCGGATCAATGTCCAACAATTAGATCAAGATCGGATTCCCAGTCTACCGAGAGGAGTCATTAAAATCCAAACCTGTTTCATCACTCCCTCGGAATGGAAGCGTCACGGTGATGTTGACCTACTGGCAATTGAACCATCGTCAACAAGAATAGAACTCGTTATATGCAATCCGATACTTCCTCAATCATATGAGGAACAATATTGGGGATACTGCGCATACGATCGATCTCTGTCAAAAAATAGAGTGGTTCGATCCATGTGCATTTGTACGTTAGTGCTATGCTTCACGTAGTCGTCTCCGGCATACAATCCATGGTGATGATATCCTTCATCTTAATGAGAGACCATGTATGTCATTATATGATTGCCCACATCTTGTTCAAATTGAGTATTGACCATTTTGAATCAAACTCTCATGATCAATATAATGGAAATCCAGTCTATTTACTATTAATTGTCAATAGTAGAATTTGTTATTGGATCATACTGACTTAATCATATTGGATCAATATAAATTCAACCAACAATTAATTTTTACTAGATATATTTTATTATATAGTATATGCTTTCACTAGTATGTTCTATTCCAATTTTGACAGTTAGAGTACACCTTGACTTACTCATACTATCCTTCCTTGAAACAGATCCGACCATACACACATGTATGCTAAGAGGAAGCACCTCCTTGCATTTCAAGGTGACAATTACCTAACCGAACCATCATCTCGATCTACATACCTTCTCCGTTCCAATTCAAAATAACACAATTGGATCAATTTAGATCATATCTAGGGCCTCCATAGACTTATCTTAAAGGATTTTAGATCATATCTAGGGCCTCCGACTAAAGATTTGATATCACTTGAAGAGAGGCATTTAGCCTCTTGCATCATAGAAGCATGAGTATCAGATCAAACCCGATCAAAATGGGCTCGCCCTATGAGTCACGATAGCATTATACATTTTAAAATTCTCAATGAAACCACATGGATTAGGAACTATTTCCAACCCATTTGATCAAGATCACACGAATAAAGGGCATATCTTTGAAGTGTGATTGCGATCCTCAAGTTTCTAATGAAAGAGACCTCCTGTCTCAAGTCCGATCCGATAGAGATAATACTAACGGGAGCGGGGATGAACTGCGTGCCTCTCGCAATCCAACGAGATGATCTAAGAGAGGTATCTTCTGATATTGTTGAATGAAATCCTCTTACTTCTTCAAGAGCACAGGGCACTGAAGAAAAAGATTGTCCATGTGAGATTGACATAAGTGATTCAGAAGCACAATGACAGGGGGCACGCACACGAGAAAGAAAGATAAAGAGAGAGATGTTGATCTTTAACTTTTGGAATTCATTAGTCATGAAGGCAGGATATGCCTCTCCTTTTATATCCTTTCGCATGGTTAAGATTGCAATCCTAATTTTTAATCAATGTCCAAGATTAATTGTTCCTCAACCACTTCTATGACAAGAGTAGATATAATGTTGCCAACTCATTATCCAATTAACCTCTCAACAAAATCACCAACACATAAACAATAAAAAGAAGAAAAAAGAAAGGAGATCATCCTCACAATGGTGGGATGTCCACCGTGGTGGAACCCTACCATGGACAACCCTCCCAAAGGATTATCTCTTTATTTTTTATTTTTATTTTTAGTTGTAATCTCTTAACAATCAAATATTTATTCATCGATTAATCTTAGAATTTAATTATCATCAAGTAATTGTAAAATATTTATAAAATTATAAACAAGCCATCAATATATACATATTATATCCAGATGTCCAAAACTAAATGTAATATTTACATTTATTATACAATGCGAATCCAATTCACTTTAGTATTAGATTTGAGAGCCCTATTCACAATAAAGTCTCAATAGATAATCAAGATCTTATCCACACTATCTATGGTTATTGTGGATTGCACTTTTCACATTGCTCTTATACATGATAATTAAATTCAATTTATATATCTCGGAATCCTCTCTTCACATATCCAGAAATAATGTGAATCTTATCCACATTATTCTTGGAGTACTACACTATCCAAGGTAATGTTAAGATAATTAAATCTAATTTAATCATCTTAATAGTTTCTTGTCTTCCTAATATTTAGATTTGTCTCTTTTAGGAACAATCCTTGAACTCTTTCAAAGATAGTGTGCCTTCTCCATAGATACTTGGACATAAGTACATGGTAATTGCATATACCATATATAATGACCTAGATAATGAGATTTAGTCTCATATCTAGATCTATAAGATCTCTCAAAGTTGTCTGATCATCAGTCAGTGTATCCGATCTTCTATTGTGTATGAATTCAATTCAGATCAATGTTCCACCTTTAGGCTATGATTGGATAACCAATCCACTGAGCGAAGTCAATAAAATTCAAGTCTGTTTCATCACTCCCTCAGAATGGAAGTGTTGGGTTAAAATCGATTAAGACCACATCATCTAATACCCATACATCCTGCATTTGGGAAGATTGTAATTAAACCCAAAGTTTAGATCTCTTTTGAACTATCTCCTTTAATGTTCTGTAAGTTTCTCATTCAATTATTGGGAGTTCGTATAGATCATATTCTTTCCAAAAGCATATATCATACCTTCAAATCCTGTCATGTTTCCAAAACATCTTGACCATTGATGGAACTTGGTTTGTCCCAATATCTCACGAGTGAGCTCCTATCTTTCGATTCGATAGTGAACCTTTGAGAGATCTTATTACTTACATATCCTTATATATACACTATCACGCCAGTGTATAGACCTTGACTAGGTCATCAATATAATGGTTTGACAAATGCACAACACTATCTCTAATCAGAGAACGCATGCCTATATCATGACTGTATAAAATATAGATCTCATTTATCTCTATCTCTTCAAATCAACTCTTTGACTTAGCACATCCGATACCTCACAGTCTCTATTCCTATGCAAAGGACCTACATCAAAAGATTGGTCGGATGTCAACCTTTGGAATAAGGATTGACATCTCCTTATCCAGTTGAAGATCCTCTTTTGATAATCACTTGCCGGTGTGGTTGAGTCCTCAATTTAACCCTTTAGATATGTAAATTTGCACCATCCTCTATGATCCAACCATTAGATTAACAATTGTATGATATCAAGATAGCCAAGATACATAACCCTTTTTCTATTAAGGGACCCATTAATAAGTGCACACACATATATATACACACACATTATAATCTTGAAAAGGAAGTGAAAATAAATAAATTTTGATGATACTTTATTACAATCACATTTAAGAAACAATTTGCCCAAGGCTCACATGTATAACAAAAACGACAACTGAAGGACGAGGCTGGGCATGAGTGGGAAGAGTAGATCTAGTAGTAGGAGCGTTGCGTCGAGGAGGCTACTTGGGATGAGATCTGGTCGGAGGTGGGTTTAAAGTGAGGTTGAGTTGAAAGGGTGATAGTTTACAAAGGTGTAAATCAAGGCGAGCATATCATTGATGACATTGGTCAGATTGGCAATCTTATTCATGAAATTACAGAAGAAGACATTGTTGAGAAAATGAGGGATGGGCTTTAACTAAGGAGCAATCAAATGATCATTTGCTGCTAAAGCTTGCAGTGGCATCAATGAATTACATCATCCATCGTGATCAAAACATTCCACTATGTCACTTAGGATGAGGCCTAAGTCATCACAACCTAGGATGTGACTGATCATCGATTCATCCACTATGAAAATGTACGAGGGGACAGAAATAAGAATGCAATAAGTAGAAGAATCATCGATGTCTTCCAAGTTTATGTGAAAGTCTACGATTGAGGACGATTAGATAAAATCAATAAGAGAGTGAGATGACTTGGATAGGAGGGGTCGAAAAAGGAATGAACATGGCTTTGACTAAAGATGTTACCATATTCTGGGAAGTGATCTCTGAAAACATTTCTGAGAATCGGTTTCTAGGTTGAGAGGGTGAGACGTGAAAAGGTGAAAATGTGATCTCATAAAGTGGAGGATCGTGGTTCATCAAATGACTCTTGGCTTTTCTTGGATCTCTTGAGTATCATTGATGCACAATAGAGATTCTTAGAGAGGTTTATGGCATGTTGGAAAAAGAACTTCAAAAGGAAATGAAGGAAATGAGAAAATCTTGAACATGGATTTCCTGATGATCGATCAAGGTAGGACAAGTGATCGATCAACATTGATCGATCATATTGGTCTAGTGATCGATCAAACTTCAGCTATCCACCTGGAAAGAAAGAGATTTCAAGGTCTTTCTGAAGAGAGAAGGGGTGTAGAATGGGAACTTGGCCGTGAATCTCTTTAAATAGAGAGGAAAGAGGTGGCGGAAGAGATAAAATCATGGGATTTGAATTCAAAGTAAATGGAAAGATGCCAAATAAAGTTGATTTAGTAAGTCTATGAAAAAGAAGATTCTGAGTGTCATGCATCTAATAAGTCAAGGACCGAGCGCCATGACACATCTTCCTATTATATATTTCTATATAAAATTGAATTTTAAAATGAAACTAAAATTCACACAAAATGATCGATCAGATCTCTGTTGGTGATCGATCAAGCTTCATGAATGATCGATAGGGTATAATCTATCACAAGTCTCTAATGATCGATCAACAATGCATTTTGAGAATTTCATTGTGCATTGATTTTTCTTAACTCCTCTCTCTCTATCCTATTTTCTCATCTAAGTTAAAGAAATCAGGATTGGTCGGTAGACAAATATTTTATGCTCACTAAGAATCAAAGTTAACCTAACTTAAAATAGGAACTTCTAACAAGGTTAATAAAAATAACTAGAATAAATCAACCCTTGTTTTTGGCAGATCAATATCCATCATTGGACACTGGTGCCATCCAGACTGAGCGAGGCTCGACACACTTAAAGATTAAATCCAAATCCTAGGGTGTTTGCTTGGAATATTAGGCCGTAAGAAACCTTACTCGAGGGTGTGGATCAGAGAGCTGCCTATTGGAACTAGCGTAGAGTAGGAACTCCTCACAAGTGTGTTTAGTTTTCCGAAGTATTGTTGAGGCTATCGTGCCAGTGACTGATGAACGCGAAATTCTCCTCTTTAATAATGATGAATTGTAGTATAGGAGGTGAATTTCGGTCGATCAAAATACCACAATCTTTGAATGTTGTGGAATATTTTTACTTGGTAAGTTTACCAAGGTCGAACACAGGGAACAGTGATTTTTAGTTGCGTGGCCTTAAATCAAATTAAATAATTAGTTAATGCTCGATTAATTTCTGTGTTGATAAAATGTACAATGCAATGAGATGCAAAGTGATGTAAAGACAATAAACAGAGAGAATGAAGCACTGGATATATGATTCTTGAAGTTTCATCTTCAAATAATTTTATCAGTTAGTCCTCAAAAAATATCACAGATCAAATAATTTCAAGAAATATGTATCAATGAAAGAACTAAACTGTGGGGTATAAGATCAATCATAAGCTGAGAGATCAACAATAATATTCAAGGAGTTCAGACCCCTGATTTTCCTGTGATTTAATCCTCAAAGGGGTGATAGATAATAACAAGGAATATCTCAATTATTCATCCTTGAACATGCCCCTGTAATAGATCAAATTTTCCTCAAGTTAATAAATACAAAGCGTCAACAGAGCCTGCATATGCCAACAGATATATTCAATAAAAATTATCAATAAACAGCCTCAAATCTGCCGACAAATTATGCTAAGTTGTAGAGCATGAAAATAGCTTCGAAATGACATATTATATGCTAAAATCGGAGTTCGTATGAGAAAGATATGATAAAATGAAATTCAAGGGACTAAAATGTCAATAAAAAAAGTTTTTCTTGCAAAGAGGTCCCTTAAGGGGATTATCTGTAATTTCAAAAAGTCGGCAGGTCCTTCTTGTAATTTACCCACGGCGGGGGTAATTCTGCAAATTCTGGAAGTGTCAGGGGTGTCCGTGCAATTTTCCCACAAAGCACATGCGTTGCACGTGCACTCTGAGGCTCGGACGCGGAACAGAGGTTCGGATAGCCCGGAGCTTAGGCTTGGGAGCTAGACCTCAGGCTCGGATATCCGAACCAGAGGCTTGACGCCGGAGCGGGAGGCTCGGGGACATGCCAGGAGGTTCGGCGGTCCGAAGCTGTGGTTCGAGGACCCGAACCTCGAGCTCTGGAGGACGGTTTGGGGGAGGGCACGTAGAAGGCCCTTGGCCATCGGATCAAGGGCTGGCCCCTTGATCCAATGGAAGCTGTACGAGAGGCGGTGCGAGGACGGTGTCGCCGCGGTGTGGGGCAGTGGTCGCGACCTCAGCGTTGATCGACGGCGCGGGCGTCGCGCGAGCGGTGGTGGCGAGGCGGTCGGCGAAGCCTTGCGGTGGAGGCGCGGGGGCTGAGTGGTGGGCGGAGCCGACGAAGGGGCGCGGTAATGGAGCCGGTCTCCGCGGCAGAGCGGAGGTGGACCTCAGGCGGAGCTGGTGAAGGGGTGCGTGATGGCTGGCCGGCCGAGCAGGAGGAGCTCGACTTTGGAGTCGGTCAGTCGAGGACGAAATGCGAGTCGATGAAGCTCTCGGTGACTTGCTGGAGGGAGGATGGCTGCTGCACGGTTGAAAGAAGGCCGGTGGAGTGCTGGAGCGAAGGCTCCGGCGGTAGTCGCCTCAGTGGCTGGCCGTGAAGCCACGAAGCTTTGTTACACGAAGCAGGACAGAGGTTTGAGGCCTCTGGATCGTGCCGTTGCCGCTGTCACCGGCTCTGAGAACGAAGGGCGGATGGGTTCAAGGGCTGGCCACGGTTGGGGTTTTATAGGAGCGAGGTGGTGGGCGGTTACTCGAGGGAGGGGCTAGCTTCGTAACGGCCGGAGAAGATGAAGGGGGCGGCGGCGCGTAACGACCGAGCGGAGGTGTGCGGGTGGCGTTACGCGCGAGGGGGGGGGGGTGAATGGCAGGATGGGTGAGACGAAGGAGGGTCACGTGCCTGGCACGTGACCCGGGCAGAACTAGGAGAGAGAGAGTGAGTCTTGGTGCCACGTGGTATACCCAGGGGCTGCCACGTGGCACCAAAAAAATTTCAAATTTTTAGAGAGGAAAAAGAGATAGAAGATGACCTCGGATCGAAAAATTTTCTTCACAAAAGTTGTTCGCTTGTCGAGATCTACAACTTTCATGAAGGGCTCAGGATCAAAAAAGGTCATCTGTGAAAAGTGGTATTTTTGGTGATTTTCCATGTGTATAGAAAACCGGGTTTTTGGGATTTTGTATTTTTTTGGTGGTTTTAAAGGGGGATAAAAATTATAGAAAAAATACGATAAAATACAAGAAAAATAATTACATATTAATCTATTTTTTGGATTTTTAGTAATTAAGAAATGAGGAAAATAAAATAGAAGTCAGAAACACACAAATTTTGTACAGACTTGCAACGGATGCTTGGACTTGGTTAGTTTCTTTGATTTCAGCTTTGATCTGGATTTGGATTCTCGTGTAGCTTAATAAAACTTTCATCAAAGAACACAAATAAAAAAGAAATAAAATTAAAATGATTAATTATGTACATAAAAACTCAGGTCAAAAATAGCAAAAAGTCAAAATGAGCAAAAGAGGCCCAAAACCCAATTTTCACAAATGAGCTCCGAATTTTACGAAATTGGTCTTGTTTTGAAGATGTTTGAAAATGGAGTACTTTAAAAGTGAGTAGACCAAAATCGGACACTCTATGTGGGAGATATTGCTCATTTTAGTCTGTCAGATGTGAAATTAGACTTTGGGATTATTTGATACTTATTGGAGTTAGTATTTTTTGTATTTTTTATTTAATAAAGTTAGTAATATCTACACAATGGAGGTGGTTTGGGGTCAATCGGAGTTAGGATGAATTAGTTAAAAATGTGAGAAGTTAACGGCTTTTTGGGCTAATTTACACATGCAATTTATGCATGATGAAATATAGATATTATTTACACATGCATGATGGCTAATAATGCTCTATTAATGATTAATTACAAGTGGATGATGGGGGACAGAGCCTAAATGACCAATTTTAGCATTATGAATACGAGATTCATCATACCCCTATACTTAGACCATGCTCGTCCTCGAGCATGAATGAATGACTTAGTTGAATATATCCCTGACTGTGCATGTGAATTTTCAAGGCTTAATTCATAGAAGACTCTTAATTTGAGTGATCCTAAAATTCTGGGCTCAACCATGCTTTAATCAAAAGGAATCCAACTTCTCTAATTTTCCAGACTCTCTGTTTGTACATATAGTATAAGGATATGATTCTTAGTGTACTGCATTCATGAGAGTCAAGTCGAGACATCACCCAAAGTTCCAATCCAAGAGACTCTCCTCTAGACCTAATCCTCAACACTAGGGAATAAGTCTATTCTTGCTTCAGTCAACCGTCTCATTAGTTTGTCAGACTTGAAAGTATATATGGACAGCCAGATGATGGAGGGCATAGGATTGTGTTTAATTTTCTCTCCCTTACATTGGAACAAGGTGCCTCTCGAGTGCCTTATTACTCAACACAAGTATATTTTTATTTTGTTGATCAATGTGTCCGTCAAGAGAATTTGGAGTCGTCTGCACTTATTTTTCTGGGAATACACCGGGGTGTGTCTCTTTTGAGTATCTAAGATACCTTCGACATCCAGACTTGTATCGCTTACGATGCATTGCCCTTTTATGGTGTCAGCCCGACTCCTTGGTCCTAATTAGCACTTGGTCCAAGTGGTCACTTTGAAAATGTTTGGAGCGCTCGCCATTGGTGGAAGCTCGTTTGGAATTTGACTTTGGATGATAGAGCTTTTCTTTAACGTTTCTTTTTCTTTTCTTTTATTGGCTTGCTCCACTGCTTTTACCAAGAGTTGGTGCACATTGATCAATAATTTTCATTAAGTTTCATCAAAACCTGGCACTTAGGTCAATATCAAAAAGATAGCATATGAATCTTGTTCACATACTGGCTAGGGTTTTGCTGACACTCAGGTTTTCTGCAACCTTCATTAACTTTATCCCATCCTCGAATATCATCAGATCGGGTCTAAACTCAAATCTCCAGTCCTAGTTCCTTAAGTGATATCTCAACTCATCTCATCAATCATGCAATTGTGGAAGTGATTTGTGCTGATCATATTCTTTGAAGGTAGAGATGAAGAGTGCAATATATCGCTCAAATCTTTCAAACTAGGGAAGTGTGGATTATTAAGTTCAAAAACCCTAATGACTAAGGCAGGCTAAATCAGAATCTCAAGATCTCAGAAATCAAGTGTCCTCAAAAATCCTGAAGCCTTGAGTGATGGTGAATGTGTCAGGAATATATCTACCAAGGAATGCATGAAATGCTTGATGAAATGCAAGACCATGAGTGATGTTTTTTTTGCAAAAAGTTTTTTTTTGTTTTTTTTGTTTTGTTTTTTTGTTTTTTAAATAGGTATTAAACATACTACTTGCACCCATCCCCGATGTTAGATAAAAACGATTAAAGTACGAGCTATGGATAAAGTAGATAAAATATATACAAACACCCCCCTATACTTAGCGTGTGCTATGTCCTCATGGCACAAAGTGAAATGTAGACATAGCTCGTACGAAGTATAGAAGGATCAAAAATAAAAATAAGAGAAGTGATGTATAAACAATGGATGAGGTCCCCCTATACTTAGGCTCAGGTCAGCCTAAGTATAATCGGATAATTATAGATGGGGAACCAGGTAGATTTGCGGATGTACAAGATCAAGGAGGTTTGCAACGGACCTTCTTGCGGGCGTGTGGAGGGAGATAGTATGGAGATGGGGAGTGTGATGAAGAGGGGGCCGATGAAGAAGACCAGCCATCGTCGGAGTCGTCCTCAGAAGAATAGTAGTCGTCTGCAGAGGATCTCCAACTTTTGTCGATCAGAGGTAAGTGTCCTTGGATCAGAGCTGTACCTATTGCACTTATCTGATGAACCCTATCATGATCGGACGAGGACTCGTCAGAAATCACCTGATGTCTAAGGTCAAAGGTGACTTTCTTGGTCGGTTTGTTTCCTTGAGAAGTATTGGGAGGAAGTTGGACAGTCTTCATCTCCCCGTCTTGAGTAACCGATGTGGCATTTGTGAGTTCCTCATTAGATGAATCTCCGTAAAAGTCGACCAATTCTTGAAGGGTCATGCACTGCTTCGGTCGAGGGAGATTGTTCCTGCAGATCTTGTGGTTTATGGCTGGGGGTGTTGATGTCACTTTCGGATGATCGTGATTTTTGGTGACATCGGATGTTTTCGGAGTCGGTTCCTTATATGGTTCTAGTATCTCCTGAATTACTGCCGACTCGAAGATTGGTCCACTCAGATAATCATGACGGTCCTCAATAATATGGTCCAATACTTTATAAGCTCCAAAATCTTGCTTTTTCCTAGGAGCAGTAATAAGGTGGTGAGAATCCGAAGTTTGTCCAACAGTCAATCCCTTAGGTGACTCTCCTAGGGTTTGTATCAGTGTGTCATGTAGAGATGTCTGATAATGTGAAATATTTATCTCCTGATCATAACTATTGGTTTCAAATTGGTTTTCCTCAGAGCAGGATGTGTCATTGGGGTCGTGTTCATTGTCGTCCGAGTTCGAGAACTTGATTTCCTGAGTCTCGCAATCGACGATCGCCTTAGCGGAGGCTAAGAGCGGCTTTCCTAAAATAATAGGAGACTCAGACATCCTTCCGGGGTGCTCAATGTCAAGGACAATACAGTCCACCTTATGCTCTTTACCTCGAAAATTTATGACGACAGAAACGATCCCTCGCGATCTTTTGATAGATCGATCAGGTAATTGAACGATCACCCTAGTTTTTTTTGAGTTGTCCGAATTTAAGTTGATTAAAGACGGACTTCGGGAGGATGTTTAATGTGGAGTCGTCGTCCAACCGAACATGAGTGAATATAGAATCCTCAATTTCACATGTGACTCGAGTCAATCGCTTGACTTTGCGGCTTTTGAGTTTATGATTCATCACCAAAGAACTAGCCATAGATATGACATGATATTCAGTCCTGGATCGTTTCTTGCCCGTCTTATTGGGGTTCAGTCGACTCTTCACAAATCTCTTCAGATCGGGCACGTATTCTGTGGTTTTGATCAATGGAAGCTCTAAGATCAGACTCTTGCAAAATACTTCCATTTCAGAATTGTCCAATTTTTTTGAATTTTCAAAATTTTCATTTTTTGGTATTTTCTGTAATATGGTCAGTCGGGGGGTCAGCGGTCAGTGGTTGTGTCTGATTGTGATGATCCAGTGGTTCGCATGGTGGTGGCCTCACTTCTTCTGAATTTTGCATTGACTGGATGAGATCATATAGTCTCATAGTTAAAGTGCCTGCTCTATGATTAATCCGAGCAATCTCATCCTCAAACATCTCATGACTAGTGATTGAATAATCAGTCTCCATGTGCCGTGATTCTGGCATGTAACCTCGAGTAGAGTGTTGATTGTTCATAAGCATTATGGTCTGGTCATGAGTTGTATTTCCTTGACTTTGGTTTTCTCGTGGGTTGTCAAAGGAAAATTGATACTTATCTTGAGTAGGGGATAATTCAAGAGGCTGTGAGATCCTAGTGATCGGAAATAGTGTTCTATTGTCAATATCGGTCACTCTAATGTTTATCCTTGATTCTGATCTCTCTCTTATGTTCATAAGATTGTCCGAATGTGAGAGATGGCTATTCCAAGAAGAAGTGTGGTCATAGGGTGGGATGTATGGGTGGGCAGAGAATGATGGCTGAGGAGAACTTGACTTGAATGGTAGGTCCCCCTAAGGAGTGTGAGAATAAGAATATCGGGACATGGTTGTGGAGATCGGGAAAGAAGACCACTGTGCCGACATCTTGTCAAGAGGGATGGAATGATCAGCGAACCACGATTTGCTTGCAATTGCAAGGTATTTGACGTACACAAATCAAACACAAAACAAACACGTTGATTCACCCACTCAACACTGGTGAAGGCACGTTAGGATTCGGCCGCTTATCTTTTCAATTTTAATTTAATGGCAAAACAATCTTGCAGATTAAACGGAGATGTTAGGTACTGAAATATTTCTCAAAGAGTGTCCCGAGTTCGTACAACTAGTTGCATCTACTCTCAGCCAGTATAGGTGGAAGTACGGACCGTTTAAACGACTACCCGTGTTGCTTGAGGACGGTGCCTTCCGCGGTGTCCTCTAAACCACCCACTCTGCTAAGGGAAGTCGGACCGTAAAACGGCTACCCGCGACCCTCACTGAAAAGTAGCTAATTGTTTTTAAAAACAGTAGTCTTTGTGAAAATTCTCAATTTTGGCTCTATCCTAAGTGTGCGTTCTGGTCCTTACAGACAATGAGTGGGTTTCTCTCCACCAAAAACAGATTAATTTTAAGTCAATTTTATTTACAGTCGCCTAGATTAGCAGTCCCGATTTTAGATTGAGGTTGTCACTGAAGTTTATATGAGCACAACAATTCACGCCTAACGAACAGTCCCAATTCCTTTGAATCCTAAGTTGTAAAACTTTGAGAAAGGAGGATCGGAAAAACCGATGCAAACACAAATCAACGATGAATGCTTAAGAGAATGACTTACAGTGAATCCTCGCGTTCTTCATGCGGGATGCAAGACAAGGAATTTAAATTACACTAAATGATATGCACAGAGGAAAAACACCCTAAACAGATAATTCTATTAGCGGGAAGAATTGATTTAAATTTTTGGCTAAAGTTGAACGATCTATAGTGCGTATAGTTAGTGAATGTGTGGCCTAAGAATTACGAGCACAATCAAATAATTCTAATCTAGCGTATGTGCTCCTAAGTTCTACATCAAGCCACATAGAGTTCAATCTTAATTATTACAAGGGCTCAAAGAGAGAGGGACCCCGAGAATAATGCAGAAAATTAAATCTATACTAACTCTCTCTCACAAAATTAAAACTTTAATTTCTTTCCATGCAGATCCTTGAATTGAATCCGAAATATGCTCCGAATAGTTTCTGCAAAGAGAGAATTTGCGGTTAGTATCTGAAGTAAGAGAGAGATGCAGAAAATGACAAAAAAATTAATTTTACAAAAATCAATTACAAAAAATGATTTTAAAACCCTAAAAATTCGCCGTTTCCCAGCAACGACGCCATTTGATGAACGCGAAATTCTCCTCTTTAATAATGATGAATTGTAGTATAGGAGGTGAATTTCGGTCGATCAAAATACCACAATCTTTGAATATTGTGGAATATTTTTACTTGGTAAGTTTACCAAGGTTGAACACAAGGAACGGTGATTTTTAGTTGCGTGGCCTTAAATCAAATTAAATAATTAGTTAATGCTTGATTAATTTCTGTGTTGATAAAATGTACAATGCAACGAGAGGCAAAGTGATGCAAAGACAATAAACAGAGAGAATGAAGCATTGGATCTATGATTCTTGAAGTTTCATCTTCAAATAATTTTATCAGTTAGTCCTCAAATAATATCACAGATCAAATAATTTCAAGAAATATGTATCAATGAAAGAACCAAACTGTGGGGTATAAGATCAATCACAAGCTAAGAGATCAACAATAATATTCAAGGAGTTCAGACCCCTGATTTTCCTGTGATTTAATCCTCGAAGGGGTGATAGATAATAACAAGGAATATCTCAATTATTCATCCTTGAACATGCCCCTGTAATAGATCAAATTTTCCTCAAGTTAATAAATACAAAGCGTCAACAGAGCCTGCATATGCCAACAGATATATTCAATAAAAATTATCAATAAACAGCCTCAAATCTGCCGACAAATTATGCTAAGTTGTAGAGCATGAAAATAGCTTCGAAATGACATATTATATGCTAAAACCAGAGTCCGTATGAGAAAAATATGATAAAATGAAATTCAAGGGACTAAAATGTAAATAAAATAAAGTTTTTCTTGCAAAGAGGTCCCTTAAGGGGCTTATCTGTAATTTCAAAAAGTCGGTAGGGCCTTCTTGTAATTTACCCCTGGCGGGGGTAATTCTGCAAATTCTGGAAGTGTCAGGGGTGTCCATGCAATTTTCTGACAAAGCACGTGCGTTGCACGTGCACTCTGAGGCTCGGACACGGACCAGAGGTTCGGATAGCCCGGAGCTTAGGCTTGGGAGCAAGACCTCAGGCTCGGATATCCGAACCAGAGGCTTGACGCCGGAGCGGGAGGCTCGGGGACAGGCCAGGAGGTTCGGCGGTCCGAAGCTGTGGTTCGGGGACCCGAACCTTGAGCTCTGGAGGACGGTTTGGGGGAGGGCACGTGGAAGGCCCTTGGTCGTCGGATCAAGGGCTGGCCCCTTGATCCGACAACAGCTGTACGAGAGGCGGTGCGAGGACGGTGTCGCCACGGTGCGGGGCAGTGGCCGCGACCTCGGCGTTGAGACGGCGCGGGCGTCGCGGCGGAGGCGTCGCGCGAGCGGTGGTGGTGAGGCGGTCGGCGAAGCCTTGCGTCGAAGGCGCGGGGGCTGAGCGGTGGGCGGAGCCGACGAAGGGGCGCGGTAACAGAGCTGGTCTCCACGACAGAGCGGAGGTGGAGCTCAGGCGGAGCTGGTGAAGGGGCGCGTGATGGCTGGCCGCCCGAGCAGGAGGAGCTCGACCTTGGAGGCGGTCAGTCGAGGACGAAATGCGAGTCGATGAAGCTCTCGGTGACTTGCTGGAGGGAGGATGGCTGCTGCACAGTGGAAAGAAGGTCAGTGGAGTGCTGGAGCGAAGGCTCCGTCTGTAGTCGCCTTAGTGGCTGGCCGTGAAGCCACGAAGCTTTGTTACACGAAGCAGGACAGAGGTTTGAGGCCTCTGGATCGCGCCGTTGCCGCTGTCCCCGGCTCTGAGAACGAAGGGCGGATGGGTTCAAGAGCTGGCCACGGTTGAGGTTTTATAGGAGCGAGGTGGTGGGCGGTTACTCGAGGGAGGGGCTAGCTTCGTAACGGCTGGAGAAGATGAAGGGGGCGGCGACGCGTAACGACCGAGCGGAGGTGTGCGGGTGGCGTTACGTGCATGGGGGGGGGGGGTGAACGGCTGGATGAGGGAGACGAAGGAGGGTCACGTGCCTGGCACGTGACCCGGGCGGAACTAGGAGAGAGAGAGAGTGAGTCTTGGTGCCACGTGGCACGCCCAGGGGCTGCCACGTGGCACCAAAAAATTTCAAATTTTTAGAGAGGAAAAAGAGATAGAAGATGACCTCGGATCGAAAAATTTTCTCACGAAAGTTGTTCGTCTTGTCGAGATCTACAACTTTCATGAAGGGCCTGGGATCAAAAAAGGTCATCTGTAAGAAGTGGTATTTTTGGTGGTTTTCCATGTGTATAGAAAACCGGGTTTTTGGGATTTTGTATTTTTTTGGTGGTTTTAAAGGGGATAAAAATTGTAGAAAAAATACGATAAAATGCAAGAAAATTAATTACATATTAATCTAATTTTTTGGATTTTTAGTAATTAAGAAATTAGGAAAATAAAATAGAAGTCAGAAACACACAAATTTTGTACAGACTTGCAACGGATGCTTGGACTTGGTCAGTTTCTTTGATTTCAGTTTTGATCTAGATTTGGATTCTCGTGTCACTTAATAAAACTTTCATCAAAGAACACAAATAAAAAAGAAATAAAATTAAAAGGATTAATTATGTACATAAAAACTCAGGTCAAAAATAGCAAAAAGTCAAAATGCACAAAAGAGGCCCAAAACCTAATTTTCACAAATGAGCTCCGAATTTTACGAAATTGATCTTGTTTTGAAGATGTTTGAAAATGGAGTACTTTAAAAGTAAGTAGACCAAAATCAGACACTGTATGTGGGAGATATGCTCATTTTAGTCTGTCAGATGTGAAATTAGACTTTGGGATTATTTGACACTTATTGGAGTTAGTATTTTTTTGTATTTTTTATTTAATAAAGTTAGTAATATCTACACAATGGAGGTGGTTTGGGGTCAATAGGAGTTAGGATGAATTAATTAAAAATGTGAGAAGTTAGCGGCTTTTTGGGCTAATTTACACATGCAATTTATACATGATGAAATGTAGATATTATTTACACATGCATGATGGCTAATAATGCTCTATTAATGATTAATTACAAGTGGATGATGGGGGACAGAGCCTAAATGACCAATTTTAGTATGATGAATACGAGATTCATCAGTGACCATGCCCCCTCCAGCATTTACTACTCATATACAAGAGCGAAATGGTGCCGTCTCATCAGGACTTCGACGAAGGCCATTGCCTCATGCACACTTGAGTCTAGCAGGCAACCATTTTGGTATTATAAGTACTCATTCTCAGGTTAAATATTAATTGAGTATGATAAGTCGTATAGGAGGATTAACTCATTGTTACCTTACATGAGGAATCTCTGGGTCTCTCCAAGTATACCTCGACCACCTATCACTATAGGACTACTGAGAGCTATAGTTGAAAGTAATATTTGGAATAATCCTAAATTCGAAAAGATAAGCGACCAAACTCTCATATGCCATCACAAATGTCCAATTGGTGAATCAATGGGTTTGATTTGTGTTTGCTTTGTGTATGTACAAAAACTGTACATTTGTATCCCTATGTTTTCAATCTTTCTTGATTCTATCATCGTGCTCTTCTCCCTTTCCTCTTGACATCAAATGTGGATATCTATAGGGAGTTTATTTTAGACCTTGTGGATACTTCATGGAACACTTTAGATCTCACATCTACCTGGATTCAAGATGACCCTCTTTAAGAACTCTCCTAGTCTTGGGATGATCCTCTTCCCAAGATCAGGATCAATAAGTCTCTAATAACTTTTAGTCGATTCTAGACTACCCCTCCCTTTTATTCTCCTCCTACAAAGGAAGACTTTATCTTTGGTAGAACTCTCTATCCTTCCATACCTGTATCTAACTCAGATCTCTCCCTGTCTGAAGGTGAATAAGACAAGATGCCTACAAAGAAGAATCCAACAATGACCCCATGCGATCCATCCTTTCCTGGTTGACCGTAATTAAGTATCAAAATGAATTACTTAGAGCTCAGTTAATACAATTACAATTAGATGGGATTTAGGAGGAAGATGCAATGGAAGACCCATATCTCTTGAAGATTGATGATGACTACAACTGGCGTAGACCGATACCTCCCGAGGATGCATTCAAGCACATACTACATTTACTCACGCTGCTCCCAAGGTTTAGCTGAAATCACAACGAAGAACCCTATTCATTTCTTCGAGATTTTGAGCTAGTTCGTGACAACTTGTCCCATCCTCGGGTTAGTCAAGACTACATTCTATTGGGAGCCACTCCCTTTGCCTTAAGATAAGGCTGCGTATTGGTTGAAAAAGCTAGGAGAGGTGGTCACAACATGGGATGTTTTCAAGTCTCTATTTTAAAAGAAATTGTAGCCAGTAAGTAGAATTAATAAAATGAGGATCATGACCACAAGCTTCACCTAGTTTCCCATTGAACCAATTCCATGAAGCTTGGGAGAGGTTTAAGTACTTATTTCAAAAATGCCCAAGGCTTGACATTAATAAGATGATGTTGGCCCGAAGTATTGTAAGTGGTCTGGAGCTAGAAATGTAAGGGTTGGTGAGAACTTCCTGTGGAGGAAGATACATGGGCCAACATGAGGACACCGTTTGGAAGGTGTTTAAAAAATTAGCCAATACGAGTCGCTCCCTTACACTCCTATCAAAAAAAGGAGGAAAGAAGACTGTGAACAATCTATTCACCAACCAGAGTTATGACATGGGTATAATTGCATAGAAAGTAACAATGGTCAAAAAATTAATAAGAAAGTAGACGAGCTCCACGAATTCACCGACCTAGAGAACTTGTATAAATTGTCCAAACAGAAGGAGGAACTTTCTAATAGGGTATCTAAAATCTAGATACCTTCTCTAAATACACCCTATGCCCCGGTACATCAGATTCATTACATTCAAGGGTAAGTGATAGGGCCACAGAGCAACTGGGGTGGAGATTAATCCTTCATCTATCAAAATCAGAATGAAGAATCCTCTGCACAGACCGTTTATGAGGAACCTCCATAAGTTATGGAGATAAACATAATCTGTTATAATATCAATCCCGTCAATTTATAGAACCCCAATCAACTCTGAACCCTCACCCACAATAGTTTCGTCCTGGCTTCTAGCAGCCGTAGTAACAACAACAATGTCTATACCAGCAGGGTCGTCCCGACTACCAAGTAGCAACAACCACTGTATCAATGTCAAGGACAACATGGCCAATACCATCCCACTCATCCTTACCAACAACCCCATGCCAGATAGGGTCATGGGTCTTCCTCTTCCATCTCTCCCGAACTCCAACGAATTTTTGATGAGTTACATGACATGAGAGTTGATGTCAACCTACTCTAAAGATGGAGAGATGAATTCACTGCACCACAAGTTACAATTCCAACCAAGTTCAGGCTAACCCAAAATAGCCTCGGAAACAAGGATAAAGCATTACTTTCATAATATTCTACACCTTAATACACAATATTTTTGCATGATGTCACCAATAATATTTCTCTCAGGAGAAGAAAGACCATAACCATATCTAATCAAGCACGGGAATGCGAGGACATTGCTACAGTGTTGACATCAGGGAACACTTCTGTGAATGAAGAGGAGGAGAGGCATCCAACACCAACACCGCAAAACCTTCAAGGAGGGGACCTGCCTGAAAATGCCAAAACAATAAAAAAATTCAAAAATTCAAAATAAGGATAATCACACCCACGGAATTATGTGAGTCTTAATCAGAGGAGGAATATACATCAGAAGGAGGGCACACCACAACAACATCCCCCCAAAAACAACAATCGTTTTCTTTTCTGAGTCTTGTAGTCAGCTCGAGTCTGAGTTAGAGCCCTGTAAAGAACTTTGATTTCAATAAAAGTGAATTTTTAGTTTCCGAACCTGATCATTCAATTCCTTTCCCTTGTATTCTAACAACGGGAAAGAAGAAACATTTTAAAATAAAAAATGATGAAGAGATGGACTGAATCTGCAAAGAAAACATCAATGTCACCTTATCTCTAGACAAGATGATAGAGAGAGAGATTCTACATTTAGAAAATATCTTAAGGTGAGATGCACACCAACCATGGTTAGTAGAAAGAACTCTAGTAGAACAGAGAAGCATGTCCTCTCTATCGCGACATCTCGCTTAATCCGTAATGAGCTCCTTAGGAAGAAGAGAGACATGAGTGCATATTTTGTGACAAGTTAGATCGACGACATCAAGTTGCTAGAACACTCCTAGACGAAGGTTCCTCCTTCTTTCTCATGCCCACTACACTATTTGATCATCTAAATCTGGGTCCTCTTAAGAAGTCAAGAGCTGTACTTCAATTTGTAGATACATCTACTAAGAGACCCAACAATGATATCAGAAATGTTATGAACAACATCGAGGGGCAAGATTATCATGTGGACTTCACGATCCTAGACATGGATGTCCCTAAAAATTAGAAAGATTCTCAGATGATTTTAGGATGAACATAACTGCCAGAAAGATGATGTATACTATTTTGATTCCTTTAAATCATATCTTGAGATTCCACCACATGATATTCACCATCTTACTCTTAGGAGCAATAGGATCGTTCAGACCTCTGATATGATATGGTAGAGTGGAGCGGAGGATACCGCGACGATTAATGAGGTAACACAATGGTTTTATCGAAGAATAATTGATCTTGAGATTCCCTGTAAGTTACTCTTCAAATATACCATATTTTGATCTCATAAAAATCAAGGAAATGAATTTATTCTTCCTTCTCAATTGAGCCCCTATAAAAATTAAATCCTCAAAGAATATGATCAATAATTCTTTTTCCTTGGATAAGCCCCTGCATAGATTATTTCCTCAATGATTATGTTCCAATCATCACAAGATGACTAAACAATTTAAATATCCTTAATCAAATCCTTGTAGATAAAGTCAAATTTTCTCACTAAACATGACACAAATATATCAATAAATCAACTTGAATAGATCAAATTGAACCTCAATAAATATTCATGAAAAAATAGATCCAAATCAGTCCATAAAATATATAATGAAAGATCGCATAATAAGCTTCAAAACAACATATCATGCACTAAAATCAGAGTTCAAATGTGAAAGATATGCTAAATTGAAGTTTTGGGGACTAAAATGCAATAAAAACATAAATTTTATTTTCAAATGAATCTCTGAAGGACCTATCTATAATATAAAAACTCGAAGGGGTTGAGGTACAATTTTTCCAAGGTACCACATATGTTGTGTGTGCCACTTGCGTATAGGGTCTCTTTTGTAATTCTCAGAAATTTCAAGAGATTGCCTATAATTTTGCCTCCCACTCATGTGTGAAGTACGTGCGTGCGAGGCTCCATTGTGGAGAAGCTTTGGCTCGGGTGGAGGTGAAGGATCGGGAGCCCGAGCCTATACATGGCACACGTCTAGAGGTTCGACAACCCTGAGCCTTAAGGCATGGAGGGAGTCTAGAGAGGGGAGACATGGAGGTCCAGAGACCATTGGGTCAAGGCTATATGTCCGATCCAATGGTTGTGATTGTGATAGGCGATGGCATCGACGGTCGAGTGGTGGCGAAAGGCACGAGCGGAGTGACAGAGCTAGGCATTGGAGGGGAGCGAGCAGAGTCGACACCTCAACTGGGACACGGAGCAAGGGAGACGACTGAGCTGAGTTGAGTCAACATTGAGGCGAAGGAGCTCGACCAATGAGTTGAGGTGGCACGAGAAGTCCAATAGCTGGTTGCGTGGTGCTTCGTCCAATCGAGACCTACATGGGTTATCCCGATAGAGAAAAGAGGAGAGGGGAGATGGAGCTCCCGTGAGGATGGAGGAAAGGGAGCTAGAGCTCTGACCTTTGGAAGGCTGGAGGTGGAAGTTCTGAGAGATAGAGGGGAAGGGAGGGGGGAGAGGTGTAGGGGGTCGGGTTGTCGAGAGAGAAGGAGAGAGCGGAGTGAGAGTTACCTAGAAGTTTGATGATCAAGAGGAAACGAGGTGGATGCGTCTGAGGCAACGATGACATTTGGTGGCTGGTGAAGCTCTAAGACGGAGGAGTTGCAACTAAGGCGGAGCGAATTGAGCAGTCGTGAAGGTGAAGGTCGACAAGAGAATACTCGAGGGCAGAGGAAGAGCGAAGGTGATTCACTTGGAGGAGGAGGACAAACCTTCCTAACTCATCGTTCGAGAGCTTGGCAAAAAGCACATGCTCTACAACTTGATGGAGAGGCTGCGACAAGGAGTAATTGCTTCTCGGATCATGCCTGAAGGTAGAGGTTCGCTCGAGCCGCATACCTGCTGCTATCACATGAGGGTGGTGGTGAGCTCCTCTCCTTGCCTTCTTGGGGAATGGCAGATGAAGATGGGTGAGGGTGGCGACAAGGCTTTTATGGTGGTGGAGGAGAACCGACGAGGAGGCCTGGCTCGTAATGGTCAGGGCAAGTGATGGCAGCAGTTATGGGAGAGGAAGGAGGCGACGGGCGATGAGACCTCTGGAGCAGAAGACATAGCACGTACAACACATTTGCGTAGGGAGAAGGATGACGACACTTGTGTGGCACATGCGAGTGAACAGAAGGGGAGAAGGAAGGGGTACACGTGCGATGCACATGCAGAGAGGAGAGGGGGTAGGCTGGAGAAGGGGGTCATGTGCTCTGCACGTGACCAAGAGAAGGGGGGAGAGAGAGTATGAAAGAAGAGAGAGAAAAGGGAGAGAAAAGAAAAAAAAAATAAAAAAGTAAAATTAATAAAATTAAAAGAAAACATTTTGAAATAGTAATAAAATTAATAAATAAAATAAGGAGTAAAATAAAAATTAAATAAACATGAAAAAAAAAATAAAAATAACTAAAACTAAAAGAAAAATCTGAAAGAGATAGTAAATGAAGTCAAAAGAAAAAGTGACCTGCATTGAAAGTTGCTCGTCTCAACGAGATCTATAACTTTCGTGAAAGACTCAAAATAAAAAGAGATCAATTGCACAAAAAGTATTTTTGGAGGTACTCTATATATAATAAAATTCCGAAATTTTGAATTTGTAATCTTTTTGTATTTTTAATTTGATTTTAATTACTAGATTAATTTATAGATAATATATACATAATTAATCTAATTTTTATGGATTTTGATTCTTTATGCCAAGTTACTTAATTATTTAAAGAGAATAATAGAAGAAATTAGGTTAAAATAAGTGATTTTTGTACATAAAATAATAAGCTCAATTCACGTCAAAAAAAGGGTTACTTAATTACAGATTTTAACCCTAAATTTAATAGTGTTAGTGAATGTTAATTAATATAAATTAAGAGGATTAGTTAGTGAATTATTAAGGGGATTTTGTTAAGATGCCCATATAAAGTAGATAAATCATAGATTCATCACACCCCTATACTTATCTCTTTACTTGTCCCCAAGCATTTTTAGTGAGTAAGAAGGTTGAATCCCTGACTGTACATGTGCGGATTTCATGACTTGTATCATTAATAACCTTTGGTTTTAGTGGTCCAAAAATTCTAAGCTCAACCATGCTCTAGTTAAAAGGAATCCAACTAATTGTCAGACTCTCTGTTCAAACATATAGTATAAGAGATATGACTTTTAAAGTGTACCGCAATCATGAGAGTCGACCCCCAAGCCCTGATCCAAGAGATTTTCCTCAAGACCTAATTCTCAACACTAGGGAATAAATCCGTTTTTGCATTTAATCTACCGACTCAATAGTTTGTCAGACTTGAAAATGTAGATGACCTGCCATATGATGGGGGCATAGGTTTGTGTCTTTTCATCTTTTCCTCACATTGGAACTGGGGTCCTCTTGAGTGCTTTATTACTCAACACATGTATTTTTGGTTGTTGATCAGTATGTCCATCAAGAGAGTTTGAGTCGTCTGTACTTGTTTTCCTGAGAGTACATACGAGTGTGTCTTCGTAAGTATTTAATATACTTAAATCAGACTTGTATCGCTTACAATGTAGAGCCCTTTTTGAGGTACTATCCCAGCTCATTGGTCCTAATTAGCTTTTGTCCAATTGGATACTTTGAAAATGTTTAGGAGCACTCGCCTTTGATTGAAGCTCTTTGAATTTGACTTTGTGATTGAGAGCTCTTTTTCATTCAAAATTTTTAAGGGTAGCTGATAAATACAAATTATCGTAGGTCTAAAGAGTATGTCTCACACAAGGCGGAGACAACCGATGTCGATGCGGCGACCCACAATAAAGTGTATTTAATCAACAATTAACCCACACTAAAAATCAATAAATTAGAAATAATGTGAAGTTAAAATTTATTTTTAACTTTGCACAAATGGTGTATAGTGACAAGTATGCAGAGAGTTCGAACACAGGGAGCAAACAGAGTAGAATCAAATAATTGTGCGTAAGTGAATGTGAGTGATGTCTACACTAAGCAAGCAAGTAAATTTTTTGTGGGTTTTTAATTTTTGATTTTTTGATTTTTTATTTAATTTTTAATTTTGTATTTTTATTTTTAATTTTCTGATTTTTATATTTTATATTTTATCTTTTTTTGTTTCTTTTTCAAGATTGGAAAATAAAGACAATGTAACAAAAGACAAGATAAAATATGTATAAAAATGTGCAAAAATAACCAAAAATTCAGAAATAAAATGTTTTTGATATTTTTAAGATTTTTTTACTGTTTTTGTGATTTTTGGGTATTTTTCAAACTGTTTTTGGTATTTTTAAATAGCTAAACAAGGCAACACAGTGAAATATGTGCTGGCTGTGAGTAAAATGGGATTTAAAAATAGCAACCAGTACTCAAAATTTTTCACACTAATTTTCAAATAAAGCAACTAAAATATAGAGTAAACAGGAACTAAATTTGTGATTTTTGGAGTTTTCTTTGATTTTATACATTTTTTTGAAGTTTTTGAGTGTTTTTTAATTTTTAGTGTTTTTCTTTTGAGATTTTTAGTGATTTTTAGACTGACACTAAAATATGGTAAAATAGACACTAGGGAATTTTTGTGGAATTTTTCGAAGTGTTTTAATATTTTTTATGGATTTTCTAATGCAAACAGTAAAATAAATGCATGTTTTTGATTTTTAATAAATACGAAAATGCAATAAAAATGCAATGCAAAAATATGGCATGAAAGTACAAGTTACCAGGAGCTTAAGCCTATTTTTGTGGAATTTTTGGACTTAAAATGATAATTTAGATAATTAGAACAAGCATCCAAATTTTAAACAGTCCTGGCAGGGGTATATATGCAATTTCTCAAGCATCCAGGGGCAAACATGCAATTTTCCACAAAACTTTACACTAAAAATTCAACTTTTCGTACCAAAAACTAATTACCAGACCCGCAAGGGTATCTAAACAATTTTCCCACCAGGGCGCGTGACTTGCACGCGCCTGGCGAGGACCAAAATGTAATTTTCTAACAACCTGGGGGCCTACTTGCAATATTTCCAAAAGTATAACACGTGATAGCAGAGTTTTGGTTCTAAAACAAACTACACAAAATGCCGAGGGTGCCCTTGCAAAATGCCCACACCGTACGTGAACTGGTCACGTGAGGTGACGTGGCGAGGGACCTAAGTGCAAATAAGAGAAACACGGGGTCCTACATGCAAATATACGATTCGGAGATCTGCCCAAGTGTCGATGAATCGCCCCAAGTGTTTGAGCGAATATGCGGCTCTATCAACCAATGAGAACGGGAAGGCGATCATCTTGATGGTGTCCTCGGATATCAATCGATCATGGATGATGCTGCATATCATCTCGAATTCCTGGAGGTGGAGGTGTGGCTCTTCGGTAGGCAACCCATGGAACTTGGGTAAAAGCTGGATAGTGTGGGGCCGAAGCTCGAAATCTCCATGGATAGGCGGGAGTCGGATCCAACGGTGAGTGAGGGATGCAGCTGGGTTGTGCAATTCCCTCATGATGGTCTGTGGTGGTCTCTCAGCGTTTGGATCACCTCCTCCTGCATCAGGTCCTCCTCCTTCTCCACCTCCGCCGGCTCGGTTCTCTCTCATCTGAGCTATCTCTCTCATCAAATCACCGATGAAAGTACCCTGGTCGCGAATCTGCCTCTGCATAGTTTCCAGGGATGCTAACAAGGAATTATTGATGGCTGCCTGATCAAATAGGAATGGAGGGTGCTCATGATCATCTGCATGTTCGCCTCTGTCTGCCATGTCTGGATTTTCTGAAAAAGCAAAAGAGGCCATCTCAGGTGCTGTCGAATGAGCTGAACTCTGTGATGCACTGTACTCTGAAACAATTGGACTGAGAGAAGGAGAATGGGAAGGGTGGTCGAGGGGCAACAGGGTGGTTGTAAACTCAAGCTCGGAGAGCGGACTCTCCGAGGTAGTCCTAGATGAATAAGGAGGAGTGCGGGATAGCGGTGCCGACAAGGTCGGCTTAAGAGATCTCCGTCCCATCATCTTGATTATTGGGAAGAGCAGAGGGAATGTAGAAGAAGAAGAAGAGTGAAAATGAGATGTAACAAAATTGCGCACGATTGTGCGGTGTTTTTGATCTTGACCTAAACAAATCTAGCAATCAAACACAAAGCAGGGGTGAGTTCACCAACTCAACACGTGAAGCCGTGAAGGTTCGGCTTTTATCTTGTCAATTTTAGCTTGATTCAGGAGTTTATCTTTTCACGAGTCCTTAGAACGCTTCGCCTAAAGGAGAGAGAGTACTGCCGGAAGAGTATCCCGTACTTGTCCTCCTCCTGTGTAACCTGTAGCTTGCACTTTTTGAGGTCCTTGTAACCCTTCCTGGATCCCTACTCAGCCAAAGAATAAGAGAGGAAGCCAATAGGCGAAACCGATACTTCGGAACTCGCTCGCAATGGAATCACCCGTGAGCGTGCAAGAACCTACTCGGACGCGAGACGATGAGACAGACACCCCCGTGAAGGCGTGGCCTAGGCTCGATACTTCGGACAAGGTCGATGCTCTACACAATAGAGAGTCACCAATGTTGACCAAGTCCTACTCATCCACGTACGATAGAAGCGCCAATACTTCGGTAATCCAGGCGATACACGAGGCAGCCACAAGCTGGGATTTTGGCTCTAATCCTTACGAAGCGCTCATCTCTCTTGGAAGGAGACCTTCCCATGCAACCTGAATACAAATGATGGTGTTACTCTCCCCAAGCAATGAATCCAATTACCAATTTTATTTTTGGTCAAGTTTTCTTAGCAGTCCCCTTTTTAATTTTTTTGGTGTTATCGCTTCTTTTGAGTAGATTCAAACAAGCGCCTAACAATTTTGTATTTTCTTGATCCTACTTTGTCCAAAAACAGAGGGAGAAAAGAGTCGGAAAAGCCGTGCAAGTCGAAACAAAGATGGAAGTCTCACCTTTGTACCTAAATGATGGATGCAAAGTAAGAAGACTTACAGCGAATCCCAGCTCTCTCCATGCGGGATGCAAAGAAGAATTTTATAAACCTAGTCTATATGCCGATATGCAATGCGGAAATCGTCCTAAGATAGGAAACTTCTAGCGTGAAGAACCACAAGTCAACCACCTATCGTTGATCCTAAGAGTCCGGTCTAGACCCTCCCCTCCTCTTCTCGACACATCGAGTTCAGGAGTAGCGCTTGATAGAGAGGGCTCACAGCACGACGGATCTAAGAAAGGTAGCTGACTGTTTAATTAAACTAAGTCCAAGTACGAACTATAGGTACATGCAAAGGTTATTAGTGTGTTTGGACCTAATTTAATCGATCAAGCAGGCCTAGATCTAAGGGCTCAATCCACAAAGAAAGTGAAAATGAAATCGAAACCGGCAAATGACAGCGGCAAAACTCGATAAAAAGCGCGGTGAGCCCCCTGGTGAACAAACACCCGGAAATTAGGCCCGGAGTGTCCAAAAGTCCAAGTACCTGTATTATTACAAATTATCCAATCACTCTCTCACAAAAATAATTGCAAGCTAAACTACCACTCTCTCACTCCTCCTGCTCTCTCCTGCCGGCTTGGCTAAAGAATAGCCGACTCCGCTTCCCAAGGATGCTCCGGGTCACCTAAACGATCCGCCTCGCTCCGCGGTCCCCTCGCAAGAAGTCAAGAGAAAAGTGGTCAGAACAACTCAACAAGATATATCAAAAATGCAAGAGAGATAAATGAAGCTATGGTAGACAACAATCACAAGCAAACAAAATGAGAACTACTCGCTGTTGCTCCCCGGCAACGGCGCCATTTGATAAACACAAATTATCGTAGGTCTAAAGAGTATGTCTCACACAAGGCGGAGACAACCGATGTCGATGCGGCGACCCACAATAAAGTGTATTTAATCAACAATTAACCCACACTAAAGATCAATAAATTAGAAATAATGTGAAGTTAAAATTTATTTTTAACTCTGCACAAATGGTGTATAGTGACAAGTATGCAGAGAGTTCGAACACAGGGAGCAAACAGAGTAGAATCAAATAATTGTGCGTGAGTGAATGTGAGTGATGTCTACACTAAGCAAGCAAGGAATTTTTTTGTGGGTTTTTAATTTTTAATTTTTTTATTTTTTATTTAATTTTTAATTTTGTATTTTGATTTTTAATTTTCTGATTTTTATATTTTATATTTTATCTTTTTTGTTTCTTTTTCAAGATTGGAAAATAAAGACAATGTAACAAAAGACAAGATAAAATATGTATAAAAATGTGAAAAAATTAAAAAATTCAGAAATAAAATGTTTTTGATATTTTTAAGATTTTTTACTATTTTTGTGATTTTTGGGTATTTTTCAAACTGTTTTTGGTGTTTTTAAATAGCTAAACAAGGCAACACAGTGAAATATGTGCTGGCTGTGAGTAAAATGGGATTTAAAAATAGCAACAAGTACTCAAAATTTTTCACACTAATTTTCAAATAAAGCTACTAAAATATAGAGTAAACAGGAACTGAATTTGTGATTTTTGGTGTTTTCTTTGATTTTATACATTTTTTTGAAGTTTTTGAGTGTTTTTAAATTTTTAGTGTTTTTCTTTTGAGATTTTTAGTGATTTTTGGACTGACACTAAAATATGGTAAAATAGACACTAGGGAATGTGGAATTTTTCGAAGTGTTTTAATATTTTTTATGGATTTTCTAATGCAAACAGTAAAATAAATGCATGTTTTTGATTTTTAATAAATACAAAAATGCAATATAAATGCAATGCAAAAATATGGCGTGCAAGTACAAGTTACCAGGAGCTTAAGCCTATTTTTGTGGAATTTTTGGACTTAAAATGATAATTTAGATAATTAGAACAAGCATCCAAATTTTAAACAGTCCTGGCAGGGGTATATATGCAATTTCTCAAGCATCCAGGGGCAAACATGCAATTTTCCACAAAACTTTACACTAAAAATTCAACTTTTCGTACCAAAAACTAATTACCAGACCCGCAAGGGTATCTAAACAATTTTCCCACCAGGGCGCTTGACTTGCACGCGCCTGGCGAGGACCAAAATGTAATTTTCTAACAACCTGGGGGCCTACTTGCAATATTTCCAAAAGTATAACACGTGATAGCAGAGTTTTGGTACTAAAACAAACTACACAAAATGCCGAGGGTGCCCTTGCAAAATGCCCACACCGCACGTGAACTGGTCACGTGAGGTGACGTGGCGAGGGACCTAAGTGCAAATAAGAGAAACACGGGGTCCTACATGCAAATATTACAAAGTTTTTACACTACAGACGAAAGTTCTTAGACTAAACCATAAATACAAAATGCGCGAGGGTTAAGGTGCAAAATACCCTCGGCGCGCGATCCAACGGCGATGAAGATGCCACTTGACACGTGGCGCGCTACGGACGGCCGATGACGCTTCGCTGGTGGACGTCTGAGATTAGATCTCGGCTGAGATCAACGGTGGCTGAGCTGATGATCGGACGGTCCACGTTCTAACTGGAGGGGCTCCCTTGATCGGACAGTGGCGAAGGCAGCTGGAAGAGCACGGCGGAGCTCCGGCTGGGCGAAGTTCCTCGAGCTCCTCCGGCCAGCTCCGGTGGCTTTTGGGTTTCAAAATCGGGCTGCTGCCTCCTCAGGTCCTCCTCTATCGTCTGGAGTCGTCAAAAAGCCACGGCGGTGGCCGTGGTGCTCGCTGGTGGCTGGCGGAGCTGGGAGGCTTCGTTTGCTCTGGCGAGCTTCAAAACTCGCCTCCAGATGCTCTCAAATGCACGTTGACCTGCAAAACGAGTCAAGGGGTCCAGGGCAAACTGCCTGGACCCTTGGATGGATGTGGGGGAGCGTGGTTCGACGGGGAGATGATCGGCCGGAGGCGTGCTCCGGCCAAGTGAATAGATCTTGCGATTAAAGCGACGAATCTCGGATTTTTTTGGTGATTTTTAATCCTAAGGGCAAAAGGAGCTAAATACATGAAAGGAATGAGAGGGGAAGGGCCCTCAATGGCCGGAACCAGAGGGAGAAGGGATACCTCGACCGCCGGGTTGCGGGAGGTGCTGGGAGCTTCTCCGACCTCGATCACCTAGGCTGAAGAGCGTGATCTGGAGCTGTCACCTCCAAGAAGGTCTTGAGCGCACGAAGGTGGAGAGGGGTGTTCCGAAGGAAGTCCAACCGAGGATGGAAGTGGCGGAGCTCTATTTGAAGAAGTTTGGATGCGTGACTTCGAGAAGAAGTCACGAGCGAGCGAGGAAGATCTGGGCAGATCTGGCAAGACGGCGATGGAGATGGATCAACAGGGATCAAGTTCCATGAAGGAAGCGACGGCAAAGGACGAGAGATGGCCTCGAAAAATCCACCAAAGTGGGCAAAAATCGAGGCCACCGCGGACCCAGGGGTCAAGGACAGACTGTTGACCCACCGGTCAACAGTCGGAGGCTCCTGGTTGGTCCACGTGGACCAACCAGGGAAAAGATTGAGAAATTATTTTATTAATTCGATAAAAAATAGAAAAAAGTCGAATTAATTTCTGGTTATTAAATAAAAAATGTTTATTTTTTATGTAGTATTTTATTCCGATTTTTATTTATTTTTATGAAATGTATTTTTACAAGTTTACATTTACACCCCTATATAGGTATATTATTTATATATTTTAGTATTTCATTTTTATTTTGTACATTTAATTTTATTTATTTTGTTTATTATTTTGTATAATTATAAAATACTTTTATATACACAAATATGTTTTTATTATTTTTTTTCTGATATGTTTTGTATATGGAATAAAATATAAGTATAAAATGTATAGGTATAAGTATAGGTATATTACCTGTATACCCTATATATGTATGTATTTTATTTTGAGTTTTATTTAGGTTTTTATTCCAATTTTAATGTTCATAACCATTAGAAGTAATATTTACAATATTATAAAAATATAAAATCATAAAATAATAATTAAAGAATAAATGGAATATTTTATTCTGTACACTTATACAATGTGGATCCAAAACTCAACTTTCAAACCGTAGCTCCGCCAAATGCGAAACCACCGCCATTAAATAGCTTATTTTCTTCTATATACAATTAAAGGTGAGTATGCTGCATTTGGAGTTTTTATTTATGAGATACAGGTCTGGAAAGTTGGCATTTTGGAATTTTATTCAGACCATAACTTTTTATCTGTACATTATTTTTCTGTGAAATCAATTTTGTATTTTTCCTCATTAAATTACATGTACAAAGTTTCTTTATTTGATGTACAAAAGGTGGAACCAAAAATAGGTCCCAAAATGAATAAAGAATGAATATAATAATATGGGTATTTGACCCTTATCTCCCCCTACTTTATTCCTTGTCGACCTATTCATCAAGATGCCTAGGTCTCGGGGTTTTAGGTCATAAAATATTTATAACATTTTAATCTTTTTCTTTTCTTTATTTATTCTATAATTTTGGCTTTAATTACAATATTTTATACACTATTTAGACGCACATGCATGAATGCTAAGATGATGTAATAGAGGCTATTTACAAGTATTTGCTAGGGTTTTTGGTGCCAAAATGATAGAATAAAGATGATGAAATGTGGATTCATCATCCCCCTATACTTTACCTTTGCTAGTCCCTAGCAAACACTTATGCAATAAGTGCAAAAAGAAAAAAGAAAGAAAAGAAAAAGAAGAAAATTAGATGAAGTTTAATTATCGAACTTGTCTTCACAAAATCAAAGTTTGGAGCTTAAGTCGGACCTTTGGAATTTTAGTGCGGTCGGAACCTTAATGAGAACTAAATTTGAAATCCAACAGTCCTTGAGAATCCCAAAACTCTGTCCAAGTCTCCTCAATAGCCAGGTCAGAAATATCTCAATTCATACGCAAACTCTTACGACTATGAATCTGACTTGTACAGTGTAAGTGATATGTAGCTCCCCACCTCAGAAGTAACAAAGAAACAACCTCCCCCAACCTGGTAACTCTAATGCCTCGGTCTAGCAACTCTTTCCTCGAGAAGCGGGGTATTCCCTTCTAAGTTCAAGTGCAACCGGCTCAAGAAGAGAGGGAATAAGAGGTATAGACTTTTGGGAGCTCAACCAGTGTAGCTAAGTCTCCCGCTGCAAGCTTCATGAGATGTAACATGGATACCATAAGCTTTTGCTTTATTGGACTATATACACTCCGGTGGGGTTAGTAAATTTTCAATCCGACCCACCACTTTTTGGAGTTGATTTTTTTTCAAATGCATCTGTACAACATATCTACATGGTGCAGCATATATACAAGAAATTTTCCTCTTGAGCCAGTAGACTATCCCTCTTTTGAAGCTTTATTGCAACCCACGGCTTCTGTCTTTAGCCTTCATCACCACTAGACCAAGTTGAGGTGCACTTCCTTCACTAGAAGAAGAAGAGAGGTTCCGCCTAGAAGTACTACCCTCATATGCTACCCCAAGCCAAAGGAAACTTCCTCCTCACCACCTCATCCGTGGAGAGCTATGTGAAAGGTGCATGTGTCCAAGTTAGGTCATTATCAACAAGAGTCGTGCGTGTGCTCCGAAATACTCTACTTAGGCAGACAAGAATCCATTGAACCAAGTCCCGTGATCCTCAAAGAATTAAGTCAACTAGACCTGAAGTACCTCAAACTCAGTTCCCATAAGGTTCCTGTTATTAGGTAGATTTTAAGGTCCAATCAAGCTCCAATCTCCGGATTTTACTTAGACTTGTTCAACTATCAAATCAATCTGAAAAATGCTTATGCTATGCAAATGCGATGCACAATGCAGAAAATCTTTTTGTGATGCAATTTTCAAGATTTTGAACTTTTTATGGATTTTTGAAAAGATCCTGCATGCATATGCAGATGCATTTTTTTGTATTTTTCAAAAAGATTTTTCAAATGTTTTTGGGTTTTAGTTTTGCAAATGTTTTTGGGATTTTTGAAAAGAAAAAGTTTTCGCTGACAACTAGGTTAAAAATATGTACACGGGAGTGCTTCTTTATATATACAAGAAGTGGATTTTAAGAATTTACAGGGTAGATGATCAATTTTATAAGTACAGATATATATAGTGGATTTTAGTGTGATGTAAATATTCCTCAAACTTATTTGACACAAGCTTTTTCACACAATTTTTGAAAACTATAGTCCAAAATAATTTTTACAAACATTTTTGCAAACATGTACACATACTTGAAAATCATTTCACAAAGGTTTTCAAAACAGTATAGATAGATTTTTCAAAATATTTTTGCAACCATTTTTCAAACCATTTGCAAATCATTTTTCAAACATTTTATTTAACACAAAGAAAATAAGTTTTTACAAACCACATACTTTTACAAAGGTTGAAAACATGTAACAAAACATTTTCAAAATAGTTTTCAATAGATGTTCACAAAGATTTTCAAACTATTTTTCAAACATTTTGCAAAAAACATTTTCACCTGATTTATTAATCAGTAAATACAAAAAGAATTTGAGGAATAATCACATCTTTTATTAACGAATTTTTAATGAATTTTAATGAATACTTAACCATATTTATTAGGAAAATACGAAAGTACGAGTTATGGCTAAAGTATATACGTAGTATATACGACCCCCTATACTTAGCTTGAGCTATGTCCTCATAGATCGGAGAGACAAGAGAAGACATAACTCGTACTAAGTATAGGCAAGTCTAAAGAATAAATGAATAAATGAAGGAATGAATGAACAAATGAGAAGTTGACCGTCCCCCCTATACTTAGGATCAAATAATCCTAAGTATAGCAGACTGTATACAAAGCAGGGAGGGTCAAGGGTGGGAATGAACAGATCGTACTCAGATTGTCTCCCCCTATACTTAGGGTGAGATATCCCTAAGTATAGACAAGAAGAGGAGACAATGGAGAGGATCAAAGAATGGAAATACTCGGGGTGCACGCCCCCCTATACTTAGGACAAAGTACGTCCTAAGTATGGAAGACTGTCTACAAGGGCAGCACCTTTTTGATAGATGAAGAAGATAGAAAAGGAAAAGAAGAAAAGAAGAAAATAGATCAACAAATGAGATAGCGATATGAACAGATGAACTGTACAACGGAAGATAGAAGTGATCACCATGTATGAGATGCAGATGATATGAGTCAAAGGACACATCTCATACCAGAAGAATGGGGGCAACGTCAATGGTCGGCGGGTCATGATCTAGATATAACTTCAGGCGTTGACCATTGACGCGGAAGGTAGAGGAAGATGACGGTACGGATATGTCGATGCTGCCATTGTCATGTACCTTCCTGACCACATACGGACCTTTCCACTTGCTCTGCAATTTCCCTGGAAATAATTTCAGCCTAGAGTCAAACAACCATACTATCTGATCCGGCTCAAACTGTTTATGGCTGATATGCGAATCGTGCCATGTCTTCACTTTCTCTTTGTACTGTAGGCTGTTGGAAAAGGCTGTGTCTCTCAGTTCTTCCAGGGCTGCCAATTCAGCTCTTCTCTGGTCTCCTATACTCTCGGGATCTAAAAGTAACTCAGTGACTGCCCAAAAATATTTGTGCTTGATCTCCACTGGCAAATGGCATGGCTTGCCATAGACGAGACGAAAGGGAGATGTCCCCAATGGATTCTTGAAAGAAGTCCGATAAGCCCACAAGACCGAGTCCAAAAGCTGTGACCAATCCTTTCGGTCGGGGCGGACAACTTTCTGCAAGATAGTCTTTATCTCCCGATTCGATACTTCGGCAAGACCATTAGTCTGAGGGTGATATGGAGTGGCAACCCGATGGTCAATGCCGAACTCGTCTGCAAGGGCCCTAACCTTATCATTGATGAAATGAGACCCCCCGTCTGAAATCAAGACTCTAGGTACCCCGAACCGTGAAATGATATTTTTCCTCAAGAATTTGCACACGGTTTTCGCATCAGCGGCTCGGGCGGGGATGGCCTCAACCCATCGGCTGACATAATCCACAGCGAGCAAAATATGCTCGAATCCCTGACTCTTAGGAAATGGGCCCATGAAATCAATCCCCCCATGCATCAAAAACCTCACATAAGTGAATGGGTTGCATGGGCATCATGTCTCTCTTCCCGCAGGTTCCCATTTTCTGACAGTCAGCACATCTCTTCACGAACTCATCAGAATCCTTGAAGAGAGTAGGCCACCATAGGCCGGATTGAAGCACCTTCTGTGCTGTCCTTTTTCCTGAATGATGTCCTCCTGCCTCAAGCTTGTGGTAGTATGTGAGGACGCTCTGCTGCTCTTCTTGAGGAATGCACCTCCTCCAAATACTATCCCCTCCTTCTTGATAAAGGACGGGATCCTCCCAATGGTAAAACATGGCCTTAGCTAGGAAGGTTTCAAGTTTCTGCTTGGGCCAACCCTAAGGGACCGTCTTGGCAACAAGATAGTTTACAAAGTCAGCATACCACGGGAGTGAGGTGACAGCCAAGATCGCCTCATCTGGAAATGTCTCAGTGATAGGTGCGCTGGGCTCAGATTCCTCAAGATTCTCCAATCTGGAGAGATGATCCGCCACCACATTCTTGACTCCAGGCTTATTCTTAATCTCAATATCAAATTCCTGAAGTAGAAGGATCCATCTGGTAAGACGTGCTTTGGCATCCTTCTTAGCCATTAAGTACCGGATGGCGGTGTGATCAGTGTAGATTGTCACTCTAGATCCGAGAATATATGATCGGTACTTATCAAGAGCAAAGACTACGTCCAACATCTCTTTCTCAGTCACAGTGTAATTCCGCTTAGCGGCATCCAAAGTCCGGCTGGCGTAGTGAATAGCAAAGGGTAATCCATCTCTCCTCTGTCCAAGCACAGCCCCAACGGCAAAATCTGAAGCATCCGTCATGATCTCGAATGGGAGAGACCAGTCGGGTGGCTGAAGGACAGGAGCTGAAACAACCATTTCTTTGAGAGTCTCAAATGACGCCAGACACTTATCATTGACAATAAACTCGGTGTCTTTCGTCAGTAAGTCAGTGAGCGGTCGGGCAATACGACTGAAGTCCTGAATGAACCGTCGGTAGAAACCGACATGCCCCAGAAAAGACCGCAACTGACGCAAGTTGGACGGTGGATTGAGTTTTCTGATGATATCCACCTTGGCAGGATCGACCTCCATGCCCCTGTTGGAGACGATGTGACCAAAGACCGTCCCCTGAGTCATCATGAAATGACTCTTCTCCCAGGATAAGACAAGATTGATCTCAAGAAATGACTCTTCTTCCAAAGATGATATCCACCTTTGGAATGTCGCCGGAGCGTTACATAGACCAAAGGACATCCGTCTGAAAGCATATGTCCCAAACGGACAGGTGAATGTCGTTTTCTCCTGGTCTTCGGGCGCAATGGCCACTTGATTATATCCAGAGTACCCGTCAAGGAAACAATAATGACTCTTCCCAGCTAGCCGCTCGATAATCTGATCAATGAATGGTAGCGGGAAGTGATCCTTCTTGGTGGCCTCATTCAATCGTCTGTAGTCCACACAGACCCTCCAAGAAGTTGGTACTCTGGTAGCGATCTCCTCTCCAGACTCATTGACAACTGTAGTGATACCCGTCTTCTTGGGTACCACATGTAACGGACTTACCCATTTGGAGTCGGAGATGGGATAGATGAAATCGGCGCTCCACCACCTTGAAATTTCTTTCATGACTACGTCTCGAAGATTCGGGTTCAGCCGTCGCTGGAACTCACGCGACGGCTTAGCGTTATCCTCGAGATAAATGTGGTGGGAGCAAAGATTTGGGCTCAGCCCCCGGAGATAAGCTATACTCCAACCGATTGCCTTGCGGTTTCTTTCAAGAACCTCCATCAGACGAGATTCTTGTTCTCCAGTCAAATCTGCTGAGATAATGACTGGGTGCATTTCTGGCTCACCTGCAAGGAATCTATACTTCATTGACTGCGACAGAGGTTTCCGTTCTGGACAACTGGGAGGTGGCAGATCTGGCTTCTGATATGTCTGTGTAAACGCTACCAGGTCTACATGGGAGAACTCTCGCTGTGCATGAATCTCTGACGAAGGGCAGCCGGCTGATTCATCAATGAACTGTACGGGCTCGCACTCTGTCATGGCTGTTGGCTCAGAAGGAATCAGACAAGGTAAATATTCATCAAAATCATCCCAGTCAATGTCTGAATCCGAGGGATCAGAAGAAGATGAGCAAGAATGAAAATCATCAGCACCACTCGTCACAACACTGTCAGCCTCATGTGTATCCTCATCCAGGGATGTGCTCTCCCGGCTCTCGACTACCATTAGCTTGAGATATAGTGAATCGGTAGCCAAGGCGAGGGTCGGTGCTACAGGATCTGTCCAGTTGGATTCATCATCAGTCATCTCAAAATCACAAACCTGGTGGATGTCTAGCTCTTCCTCTGTCAATTGCGCTGCTTCACTGGATCTCTCTAAGCATTCTAATTCTCTAGCTCTGGTCTCCTCGATCGTCTCTATTTGTATGGTTTCGCCCTCTACGCGAAAGCATACCTTCCGTTATCATGGTCGGTCACCGCCTTGGCTGTGGCCAAGAATGGACGTTCGAGTATGATGGGGGCATCAGTTACCGACTCAGGGATCTCCATGTCCAATACAACAAAGTCCACGGGGAATTTCAGGCCCTGAATGGTAACGACCACGTCTTTCAATAACCCCTTCGGTCTCTTTATCCATCTATCCGCAAACTGAAGGACTGTTCTGCTTCGAAGAAGAGGGCCAAACTCGAATTGCTTGAGTAAGGCTGCCGGAAGGAGGTTAATTGAAGAGCCGCTGTCTAATAGAGTACGATCAAACTGCTGCTCCTGAATCTCGCATCTGACATAGGGAGCTCCTGCGTCTGGTCGCTTGGCTGGCAGCTTGTTCTGGATGGTGCAGCATGTGTCATGAGTGAGCATATGGATTTGATCTCTGTGCCTCTTCTTCCTTCGGACAGTAGTTGTCTCTTTCAAGTTCTTTTTGAAGAAGGGGATATGCTCAAATGCTTCTCGTAGAGTCAGCTGAATGTGAAATCTGTCAATCATTTGGTTGCCGAACACTACCTGCTGGTTCTTTTTTGGATTTTCTTTTTTATTCCCCTTCGCTCGGCGGAGTGCCTCAGGGAAGGGGATTGTAGGGGCCTCCTCAGATGGAGGACTAGGAATCGGTCCCTGTGCCTGTGAAGACGGAGAATCCATACAAACATCATCGTGCAACACATATGGATCCGCAATTTGAACAGAAACCTTTCCTTTATTCATATTTTTGTTTTTCTTTTTGTTCCCACAATCTATAGGTACAAAATGTGGTAACATCACAGATGGAGGCTCAACAATCGTAGAGGTGGTGGCCTCAGTACTACCACCGGCACCTGGCTCTGCGGCATCAGCACCGCACTCTGGTTCAGCATACACAATGGTGGCGTCAGCACCACCGTCTGTAACTGGTATCACGCCGGCATCAGCACCGTCGTCTGGATCTTCATCCTTGGTGGCCTCAGCACCACCGTCTCTGACATCATCATTAGCGGCATCAGCACCGCTACTCTGCTCCTCTGGCGCTCCTGGTTCTGCATCTGGTTGTCGCTCAGAAGAGGCGCCGCCGGCTGGTATCCTACCGCTCCTAGTAGTAACAAAATCAGCATCATAAAAGGAACAAGATATGTCACTCAAATAGTCACTAGGAGAGGTATCCTCTGTAAACTCTACCTGCTCAGACTTCCTTTTCGGATTGTTCGGATTGGGTTCAATTTGAGCGGGTATGGCGGCCTTGCCTTTGATTATTTCTCTCATTTCCTGCCGGAATTCATCCATTTCTTGCCTGAAGGATGCTCGCTGTTCGGAGAGCAAGCGGGCAAGATCATCTAATGCTGGGTTCTCAAAAGTGGGACCCTGAGAACCGGATGGTTGTCCCTGCTGGAAATGGGGCTGCTGCTGCTGTTGATGCTGGGGGTGATGGGGATAAGATTGCTGAGGCTGCTGTCGCTGCCTCCATTGCTGTCCCTGATAGGCGGGACGATGACCACTCTGATACTGCTGCTGGGCATACTGGGGCTGTTGCTGTGGTTGTTGCTGGCTGCTTTGATGTCCTTGGGCAGGAGGCTGCTGCTGGGATGAGGATCCACCATTGCCCCAACGGAATCTGGGGTGATCACGACGAATCCCGGGCTGAGGGTACCGGTCATACCAAATCCCATTGACTTCCATCAATGGTTCCTGCTCAAAGGAGGGTGGAGGAAGAACTGCCAGTGGCTGCTCCTGCTGATACACCACCATCTGAGTGTCTGGAGATGGTGGCTGTGCTGGATAGTACTGTAGCAGTGGAACCGGCTCTGCCTGGATATGGTTCACCTGTCGGTATGAGGTAGAGGGTTGGTTGGAGCTGCTACCGCTGCCGTCAGCCCGTGACCTGGGAGGCTGTTGGGGGTGAGCTTGTGCCTCCTGAATGCATAGGATTTGAGTTTTTAGGTCACTCATAGTCTTGGTAAGAAGGTCCATCTGAGCAAGACCTTGATTATGCTTCTTCTCGAGGATCTCCATGCGGTCCAGCTTCTCACTAATAATGCCCATGTCGGCTGCGGCTGATTCGGCTTGGGCTGCGGCTACCGACGATGTATTGGGATCGGCATCGATGCAGGCGATCCTCTGGAATGATCCTCCTCCCTGAGGTGGTTTTTGTTGTGTGTAGACTCTGGCTTGGGTCATCACAGTTGAATTTTCTGCCATGCCTTCATAGATGGCCCAGACGTCGTCTTCACCCTTGGAAAAATATGATCCACCGCAGGAGGCGTTGACAAGCCCCTGCAGCTCCGGTGTCAGCCCACAGAAAAAACTTTGAACCAGATTGGGCTTGGATATATCATGATGTGGACACCGGTCAATGAGCTCTCGAAAGCGATCCCATGCTTCATGAAATTGTTCATTCGGGATCATGACAAAATTACTGATCATGGCTCTAGCTGCACTGGTCCGGCCGAGAGGATAGTACTTCTTCAAATATACGGTCCGGAGATCTGCCCAAGTGTCGATGAATCGCCCCAAGTGTTTGAGCCAATATGCGGCTCTATCAACCAATGAGAACGGGAAGGCGATCATCTTGATGGTGTCTTCGGTTATCAACCGATCATGGATGATGCTGCATATCATCTCGAATTCCTGGAGGTGGAGGTGTGGCTCTTCGGTAGGCAACCCATGGAACTTGGGTAAAAGCTGGATAGTTGATGAATCCACATTTCGTCATCTTTATTCTATCATTTTGGCACTAAAAACCCTAGCAAATGCCTGTAAATAGCATTAAATTCATCATCTTAGCATTCATGCATATGCATCTAATTAGTGTATAAAATGCTGTAATTAAAGCCAAAATTATAGAATAAACAAAGAAAAGAAAAGAATAAAATATTGTAAATATTTTATGACCCAAAACCCCCGAGACCTAGGCATCTTGATGAATAGGTCGACAAGGAATAAAGTGGGGGGAGATAAGGTCAAAAACACAGTCCAAATACCTATACATTCTATTCATTTCTTATTCATTTAGGGACCTATTTTTGGTTCCACTTTTTATACATCAAATAAAAAAACTTTGTACATGAAAGTTGTAGATAATTTTATAAAGAAAAATACAAAATTGATTTTACGGAAAAATAATGTACAGATAAAAAGTTATGGTCTGAATAAAAATCCAGAACCCCAACTTGCCAGACCCGTATCTCACAAATGAAAACTCCAAATGCAGCATACTCACCTTTAATTGTATATAGAAGAAAATAAGCTATTTATTGGCGGTGATTTCGTATTTGGCGGAGCTACGTTTGAAAGTTGAGTTTTGGACCCCTATTGTATACTTGTACAGATTAAAATATTCAATTTATTCTTTACTCATTATTTTTTTTGTATGGTTACATTTCTGTAATTATGTAAATATTACTTATAATATATATGTGCATTAAAATCAGAATAAAAATGCAAAGAAATTACAAAATAAAAATACTTGTATAAAGGATATACAGGTATACTGCCTATACATATACCTGCACAAAACACTCTTAGATTTTATTTGATATACAAAACATATCAGAAAAATAAAATAAAAATATATTTATGTATACAAAAGTATTTCATAATTATACAAAATAATAAACAAAATAAATAAAATTAAATATACAAAATAAAAAAATGAAATACTAAATATACATACAATATACCTATATAAGGGCATAAAGGTAACTTGTAAAAATACTTTTCATAAAAATAATTAAAAATCATAATAAAATACTATATAAAATTTTAAGCATTTTTTACTTAATAACCAAAAATTAATTCAACTGTTTTCTATTTTTTATCGAATTAATAAAACATTTCTCCAATCTTTTTCCTGGTTGGTCCACGTGAACCAACCAGATGTCTCCGACTGTTGACCGGTAGGGTCAACAGCCTGTCCTTCGTCCTGGCAACTCTGGGCGCGCCTCGTTTTCTCCCCGCTTTGGCGGATTTTTCGAGGCTTTTCCTTGCGTCCTTTGCCGCCGCTTCCTTCATGGAAGTTGTGCCCCTTCGATCCATCTCCATCGCCGCTATGCCAGATCTCTTCAGATCTTCTCCCTCCGCCCGTGACACCTCCTCGAAGTCACGCCCTCACCACTCTTCAAATACGAACCCCCCACTTCCATCCTCGGGTTGAGTCCCCTTGGTCCACCCCTCTCCGCCTCTCCAGTGCTCCGAGCATCGCTGGAGGTGACAGCTCCACCGCGCGCTCTTCAGCCAAGGCGAACGAGGTCGAGGGAGCCTCCACCACCTCCCGCAACTCCGGCGGTTGAGGTAACTTTCCCTCCGGTCTACACCGTCGAGGAAGCCCTGTCCCCCTTTTATTTTCCGTTCATCTGCTTAGTCTCAGGCTTAGGATCATTAGCCCTAAAGAAATTCCGAGCTCCGCGCACCCCTTCGCCAAATCACATCACTTCGCCGGAGCGCACCTCCGGCCATCGATCGTCACTCCGCCTTTCGCGTCGATTAGGTCCACTAAGGGTCCAGGCAATTTGCCCCGGACCTCTTGACTATTTTTGCAGGGTCAAAGGACATTGACTCGCACCTGGGTGCGTTTTTGATGCTCACCGGAGCTCAGCCGAGCTCCCCAGCTCCGCCGATCACCTGCGAGCGCCACAACCATCGCCGTGCCCTTTTGGTGCCCCCAGGAGAAAGAGAAGGCCCCCAGGAATCTCCAGCCGCATTTTGAAGCCAAAAAGCCCGCCGGAGACGGAGCTTGACCTCGGAGAACCTCGGCTCGCCGGAGTTTGTCGTTGTTCTTGCTCCGGCCTTCGCCACCGTTGGATCGAGGTGGAGTTCCAGATCGCGCATCGACCGTCGGATCTTCCGCAACCAGCCACCGTTGGATCTCTTTCTGAGATCTAATCCCAGACGTCGAAGCGAACCGTCATCGGCTGTCCCCGTGCTGCCACGTGGATAAGTGGCATGTTCCCTACCGCTGGATCGCGCTCAGCTGCCAGCCGTTGGATTCGCGCCACGCGTCATCTGTGGATCGTCCTAGCGAGGGTATTTTGCATCTTCACCCTCGCCCCTTTTGTATTTATAGTTTAATCTTTAAACTTTTGTCTGTAGTGTAATTTTCTTGTAATATTTGCAAAAAGACCCTCAAGCTTTTAGCATTTGCGTCTAGGTCCCTCGCCACGTCACCTCACGTGACCAGTTCACGTGAGGTGTGGGCATTTTGCAAGGGTACCCTCGGTATTTAGTGTATTTAGTTTTAGTCCCAAGATTTTGTATTACAGTGTAAACCTTTGGGATATTTTGCATCGACCCCCCCTGGAGTTTTAAATATTGCATTTTAGTCTTTGCCAGGTGCGTGCGAGTCACGCGCCTTGGTGGGGAATTTACATCGATACCCAGGCGGGTCTTGTAATTGTATTTTGGTGCTTTAAATTGAATATCTAGTGTAATATTTCGTGGAAAATTTCATGTGTGCCCCTAGATGTTTTCTAAATTGCAGAAATACCCCTGCCAGGCCTTGAAAGTTTTGTATGCTTGTAATATTTATTTGAAGCATCATTTTAAGTTCAAAAATTCCACAAAAATAGGCTTAAGTTCTTGGTAACTTGTACTTGCACGTCATATTTTCACATTGCATTTTTTTGCATTTTCACATTTATTAAAAATAAAAAACATGCATTTATTTCACTATCTGCATTAGAAAATCCATAAAAATTATAAAAAACGTCTTGAAAAATTCCAAAAACATTATATTTTGTGTGTTTTACCATTTTCTAGTGTCAATCCAAAAACCACTAAAAATCTCAAAAGAAAAACACTAAAAATTTAAAAATACTCAAAAACTTCAAAAAAATATATAAAATCAAGGAAAACTCTAAAAAATACAAACTCAGGTTCTGTGTGTTCCTCAGTTTATTCCTTTTATTTGAAAAATAGTGTGAAAAATTTTGGTTACTGGTTGCTATTTTTAAACCCCATTTTTCTCACAGCCAGCACATATTTCACTGTTTTGCCTTGTTTTGCTATTTAAAAATATCAAAAACACCTTGAAAAATCCCCAAAAATCAGAAAAACAGTAGAAAACCACAAAAATACCAAAAAGATTTTATTTCTGAATTTTTGGACATTTTAGAACATTTTTATAAATATTTTATCTTGTCTTGTATTACATTGTTTATAAATTCCAATATTGAAAAAAAAATAATAAAAAATATAAAATATAAAAATCAGAAAATTAAAAATCAAAATACAAAAATATAAAATCAAAAATTGAATAAAAAATTAAAAAGTAAAAACCCACAAAAACATCTTTGCTTGCTTGCTTAGTGTAGACATATCACATACGCACACTTGAGCACAATTTTTGAACTACCCTGTTTGCTCCCTGTGTTCGAACTCTCTGCATACTTTCACTATACACCATTTGTGCAGAGTTAAAAATAAATTTTAACTCCACATTATTTCTAATTTATTGATCTTTAGTGTGGGTTAATTGTTGATTAAATTCAGATTTTGATTGGTCGCCACTTCGACTGTGTTCCCGCCTTGTGTGGAACACAAGGCCGATTGATTTCTGTGTTTATCAAATGGCGCCGTTGCCGGGGAGCAACAACGAGTAGTTTACATTTTTGTTTGCTTGTGATTGTTGTCTACCATAGCTTATCTCTCTTGCACTTTTGATATATCTTATTGAGCTATCTGACCATTTATTTCTTGTCTTCTTGCGAGGGACCGCGGAGAGGGGTGGATTGCTTAGGTGATCCGGAGCATCCTTGGGAAGCGGAGCCGGCCTTCTTAGGTCACGCCGGCAGGAGAGAGCAGGAGGAGTGAGAGAGAGTGGTAGATTAGCTTACATTTACTTTTGTGAGAGAGAGACTATTAATTTGTAATAATACAGGTACACTTGGACTCTTGGACACTACCCGGCCTAATTTCCGGGTGTTTGTTCACCCGGGGGCTCACCGCAGTTTTTATCGTGTTTTGCCGCTGTCATTTGCCAGTTTTGATTTCATTTTCACTTTCTTTTGTGGATTGAGCTCTTAGATTTTAGGCCTGCTTGATCGATTAACTTAGGTCCAAACATACTAATAACCTTTGCATGTACCTATAGCTCGTATTTGGACTTAGTTAAAAATTAAACAGTTAGCCCCCTTTCTTAGATCCGCCGCGCCGCGAGCTCCCTCTCCATCAAAGCGCTACTCCTGAACTCGATGTGTCGAGAAGAGGAGGGGAGGGTCTAGACCGGACTCTTAGGATCGACGATAGGAGGTTGACTTGTGGTGCTTCACGCTAGCAGTTGCCTGTTCTAGGACGATTTCCGTTGTGCATATCGGCATGTAGATTAGGTTTAAAAATTCTGCTTTGCATCCCGCATGGAGAGAGCTGGGATTCGCTGTAAGTCTTCTAACTTGGCATCCATCATATAGGCACAAAGGTGAGATTTCCATCTTCGTGTCAACTTGCACGGCTTTTCCGACTCTATTCTCCCTCTGTTTTTGGACAAAGTAGGATCAAGAAAACACAAAAATCGTTAGGCGCTTGTTTGATCTACTCAAAAGAAGCGATAACACCAAAAAAATTAAAAAAGGGACTGCTAAGAAAACTTGACCAAAAATAAAATCGATAATTGGATTCATTGCTTGGGGAGAGTCACACCCTCACTTGTATTCAGGTTGCATGGGAAGGTCTCCTTCCAAGTGAGGTGAGCGCTTCGTAAGGATTAGAGCCAAAAACCCAGCTTGTGGCTGCCTTGTGTATCGCCTGGATTTCCGAAGTATTGGCGCTTCTATCGTACGTGGACGAGTAGGGCTTGGTCAACATTGGTGACTCTCTATTGTGTAGAGCACCGACCTTGTCCGAAGTATCGAGCCTAGGCCACGCCTTCACGGGGGTGTCTGTCTCATCGTCTTGCGTCCGAGTAGGTTCTTGCACGCTCACGGGTGATTCCGTTGCGAGCGAGTTCCGAAGTATCGGTTTCGCCTATTGGCTTCCTCTCTTATTCTTTGGCTGAGTAGGGATCCAGGAAGGGTTACAAGGACCTCAAAAAGTGCAAGCTACAGGTTACACAGGAGGAGGACAAGTACGAGATACTCTTCCGGCAGTACTCTCTCTCCTTTAGGCGTAGCGTTCTAAGGACTCGTTAAAAGCTAAATTCCTGAATCAAGCTAAAATTGACAAGATAAGAGCCGAACCTTCACGGCTTCACGTGTTGAGTTGGTGAACTCACCCCTGCTTTGTGTTTGATTGCTAGATTTATTTAGGTCAAGATAAAAAACACCGCACAATCGTGCGCAATTTTGTTGCATCTCATTTCACTCTTCTTCTTCTACATTCCCTCGGCTCTTACCAATAATTAAGATGATGGGACGGAGATCTCTTAGGCCGACTTTGTCGGCACCGCTATCCCGCACTCCTCCTTATTCATCTAGGAATACCTCGGAGAGTCCGCTCTCCGAGCCTGAGTTTACCTCCACCCTGTTCCCCCTCGACCACCTTTCTCATTCTCCTTCCATCAGTCCAAGAGTGTCAGAATTCAGTACATCACAGTGTTCAGCTCACTCGACAGCACCTGAGATGGCCTCTTTTGCTTTTTCAGAAAATCCAGCCATGGCAGACAGAGGCGAGCATGCAGATGATCATGAGCACCCTCCGTTCCTATTCGATCAGGCAGCCATCAATAATTCCTTATTGGCATCCCTGGAGACTATGTAGAGGCAGATCCGTGATCAGGGTACATTCATGGGTGATCTCATGAGGGAGATAGCTCAGATGAGAGAGAACCGAGCTGGCGGAGAAGGTGGTGGAGGAGGAGGACCTGATGCAGAAGGAGGCGATCCAGACGCCGAGAGACCGCCACAGACTATCATGAGGGAATTGCACAATCCAGCCGCATCCCTCACTCACGTTGATCATACTCCCGCCCATCCACGGAGATTTCGAGCTTCGGCCCCACACTATCCAGCTGCTACCCAAGTTCCATGGGTTGCCGACCGAAGAGCCGCACCTCCACCTCCAAGAATTTGAGATGATATGCAGCACCATCCATGATCGGTTGATAACCGAGGACACAATCAAGATGATTGCCTTTCCATTCTCTTTGGTTGATAGAGCCGCGTATTGGCTCAAGCATCTTGGGCAATTCGTCGACACATGGGCAGAGCTCCGGACCGCATACCTGAAGAAATACTACCCTCTCGGCCGGACCAACGCAGCTAGAGCCATGATCAGTAACTTCGTCATGATCCCGAATGAACAATTCCATGAAGCCTGGGATCGATTCAGAGAGCTCATAGACCGGTGTCCACATCATGATATTTCCAAGCCCAATCTCGTGCAAAGTTTCTTCTGTGGGCTGACGCCGGAGCTGCAGGGGCTAGTGAACGCCTCTTGCGGTGGATCTTATTTCTCCAAGGGAGAAGACGACGTCTGGGCCATCTACGAAGACATGGCAGAAAACTCTACTGTGATGACCCAGGCCCGAGTCTACACACAGCAGAAGCCCCCACAAGGAGCGGGATCATTCCAGAGGATCGCCCGCATCGATGCCGGTCCCAACACAGTGTCAGTTGCCGCAACCCAAGCTGAATCAGCCACAGCCGACATGGGCATCATTAGTGAGAAGCCGGACCGCCTCGAGATCCTCGAGAAGAAACAGATGCAAGGCATGGCCCAGATGGACCAGATTGCCAAGACCATGAGTGATCTGAAGACACAGATCTTGTGCATTCAGGAGGCACAAACTCAGTCACAACAGCCTCCCAGATCACGTGCTGATCCGAGTCGCAACAATTCCAACCAGGCATCTACCTCATACCGCCAGGTGAATCACATTCAGGCAGAGCCGGTTCCCTTGCTACAGTACTATCCATCTCAACCGCCATCTGCGGATACGCAGATGGTGGTCTATCAGCCGGAGCAGCCGCTGGCCGTTCTTCCTCCACCCTCCTTCGAGCAGGAACCATTGATGGAAGTCAATGGGATCTGGTACGACCGGTACCCTCAGCCCGGGATTCGTCGGGATCACCCCGGATTTCGTTGGGGCAATGGTGGATCCTCCTCCCAGCAGCAGAACCCTGCCCAAGGACAGCAGAGCAGCCAGCAGCAATCACAACAGCAATCCCAGTATGCCCATCAGCAACAGTTTCAGAGTGGTCCTCGTCCCACCTATCAGGGACAACAGTGGAGGCAGCGACAGCAGCCTCAGCAGTCTTATTCCCAGCATCCCCCTCAGTATCAGCAACAACAGCAGCAACAACCCCATTTCCAGCAGGGACAACCATCCGGTTCTCAAGTTCCCGCTTTTGAGAACCCAGCTCTCGATGATCTTGCCCGCTTGCTATATGAACAACGAGCCTCTTTCAGGCAAGAAATGGATGAATTCCGGCAGGAGATGAGGGATATCATAAAAGGCAAGGCCGCCATACCCGCTCAGATTGAACCTAACCCGAACAATCTGAAAAGGAAGTCTGAGCAGGTAGAGTTTACAGAGGATACCTCTCCTAGTGATTACTTGAGTGACATATCTTATTCCTATCATGATGCTGATTTTGTTACTACTAGGAGCGGTAGGATGCCAGCCGGCGGCGCCTCTTCTGAGCGACAACCCAGAGGCAGGATCAGGAGCGCCAGAGGAGCAGAAGAGCGGTGCTGATGCCGCTCATGATGATGTTGACAGTGGTACTGATGCCCACCCATGATGAAGTCCAGGACGACGGTGCTGATGCCGTCGTGATACCAGTTGCAGACGGTGGTGCTGATGAAACCATTTCGGATGATGAACCAAAGCGCGGTACTGATGCCGCGAAGACCGGTGCTAGTGGTGGTGCTGAGGCCACCACATCCACTTTTGTTGAGCAACCATCTGTGATGTTGCCACATTTTGTACCCAAGGATTGTGGGAACAAAAAGAAACACAAAAATATGAATAAAGGAAAGGCTCCTGTTCACATTGCGGATCCATATGTGTTGCATGATGATGGTTGTGTGGATCCTTCTTCTTCACAGGCACAGGAACCGATTCCTAGTCCTCCATCTGAGGAGGCCAATACCATCCCCTTCCCCGAGGCGCTCCGCCGTACGAAGGGGAATAAAAAAGAAAATCCTAAAAAAGATCAGCAGGTAGAGTTCGGCAATCAAATGATTGACAGATTTCACATTCAGCTGACTCTACGAGAAGCATTTGAGCATATCCCCTTCTTCAAAAAGAACTTGAAAGATACAACTACTGTCCGAAGGAAGAAGAGGCACAGAGATCAAATCCATATGCTCACTCATGACACATGCTGCACCATCCAGAACAAGCTGCCAGCCAAGCGACCAGACGCAGGAGCTCACTATGTCAGATGCGAGATTCAGGAGCAGCAGTTTGATCGTACTCTATTAGACAACGGCTCTTCAATTAACCTCCTTCCGGCAGCCTTACTCAAGCGATTCGAGTTTGGCCCCTCTTCTTCGAAGCAGAACAGTCCTTCAGTTTGCTGACAGATCGATAAAGAGGCCGAAGGGGTTATTGAAAGACGTGGTCGTTACCATTCAGGGCCTGAAATTCCCCGTGGACTTCGTTGTGTTGGACATGGAGATCCCTGAGTCGGTAACCGATGCCCCCATCATACTTGGACGTCCATTCTTGGCCACGGCCAAGGCGGTGACCGACCATGATTGTGGGAAGGTGTGCTTTCGCGTAGAGGGCGAGACCATACAAATAGAGACGATCGAGGAAACTAGGGCTAGAGAGTTAGAATGCTCAGAGCAGTCCAGTGAAGCAGCGCAGATGACAGAGGAAGAGCTAGACATCCACCAGGTTTGTGATTTTGAGATGACTGATGATGAATCCAACTGGACAGATCCTGTAGCATCGACCCTCGCCTTGCCTACAGATTCACTATATCTCAAGCTCATGGCAATCGAGAGACGGGAGAGCACACCCCTGGATGAGGATACACATGAGGCTGACAGTGTTGTGATGAGTGGTGCTGAGGAATTCCAATCATGTTCATCTTCTTCAAATCCCTCAGATTCAGACATTGACTGGGATGACTTTGATGATTATTTGCCTTGTCTGATTCCTTCTGAGCCTACAGCCATGACAGAGTGCGAGCCAGTGCAGTTTATTGAGGATTCAGTGGGCCGCCTTTCGTCAGATATTCATGCAGAGCGAGAGTTCTCCCATGCAGACCTGGTAGCCTTCACGCAGACATACCAGATGCCAGCTCTGCCACCTCCCAGTTGTCCAGAACTGAAACCTCTTCCGCAGTCAATGAAGTATGGATTCCTTGCGGGTGAGCCCGAAATGCACCCAGTCATCATCTCAGCAGATTTGACTGGAGAACAAGAATCTCGTCTGATGGAGGTTCTTGAAAGGAACCGCAAGGCAATCGGTTGGAGTATAGCAGATCTCCAAGGGCTGAGCCCAAATCTTTGCTCCCACCACATTTATCTCGAGGATAACGCTAAGCCGTCGCGTGAGTTCCAGCGACGGCTGAACCCGAATCTTCGAGACGTGGTCATGAAAGAAATTTCCAAGTGGTGGAGCACCGATTTTATCTATCCCATCTCCGACTCCAAATGGGTAAGTCCTTTACATGTGGTACCCAAAAAGACGGGTATCACTACAGTTGTTAATGAGTCTGGAGAGGAGATCGCTACCCAGAGTACCAACTTCTTGGAGGGTCTGTGTGGACTACAGACGATTGAATGAGGCCACCAAGAAGGATCACTTCCCGCTGCCCTTCATTGATCAGATTATCGAGCGGCTTGCTGGGAAGAGTCATTACTGTTTCCTTGACGGGTACTCTGGATATAATCAAGTGGCCATTGCGCCGAAGACCAGGAGAAAACGACATTCACCTGTCCGTTTGGGACGTATGCTTTCAGACGGATGCCTTTTGGTCTATGTAACGCTCCGGCAACATTCCAAAGATGCATGTTGTCCATCTTCTCGGACATGGTGGGTGACTGTTTAGAGGTCTTCATGGATGACTTCTCGGTCTATGGCGACGGGTTCGACGCTTGTCTTGACTGCCTAGACCGTGTGCTGAAGCGCTGCATTGAGGTCAATCTTGTCTTATCCTGGGAGAAGAGTCATTTCATGATGACTCAAGGGACGGTCCTTGGTCATATCGTCTCCAACAGAGGCATGGAGGTCGATCCCGCCAAGGTGGATATCATCAGAAAACTCAATCCGCCGTCCAATTTACGTCAGTTACGGTCTTTTCTGGGGCATGTCGGTTTCTACCGACGGTTCATTCAGGACTTCAGCCGAATTGCCCGACCGCTCACTGACTTGCTGACAAAAGACACCGAGTTTATTGTTAATGATAAGTGTCTTGAAATCGTTTGAGACTCTCAAGAATATGGTTGTTTCAGCTCCTGTCCTTCAGCCACCCGATTGGTCTCTCCCATTCGAGATCATGACGGATGCTTCAGATTTTGCCGTTGGGGCTGTGCTAGGACAGAGGAGGGATGGATTACCTTTTGCCATTCATTACGCCAGCCGGACTTTGGATGCCGCTCAGCGGAATTACACTGTGACTGAGAAAGAGATGCTGGCCGTAGTCTTCGCTCTTGATAAGTATCGATCTTACATTCTCGGATCTAGAGTGACCATCTACACTGATCACACCGCCATCCGGTACCTAATGTCTAAGAAGGATGCCAAAGCACGTCTCACCAGATGGATCCTTCTACTCCAGGAATTTGATATTGAGATTAAGGACAAGCCTGGAGTCAAAAATGTGGTGGCGGATCATCTCTCCAGGTTGGAGAATCTTGAGGAATCTGAGCCCAGCGCACCTATCACAGAAACATTTCCAGATGAGGCGATCTTGGCTGTCACCTCACTCCCATGGTATGCTGACTTTGTAAACTATCTTGTTGCCAAGACAGTCCCTCAGGGTTGGCCCAGACAGAAACTTGAGACCTTCCTAGCTAAGGCCAAGTTTTATCATTGGGAGGATCCCGTCCTTTATCATGAAGGAGGGGATAGTATCTGGAGGAGGTGCATTCCTCAAGAAGAGCAGCAAAGCGTCCTCACATATTGCCACAAGCTTGAGGCAGGAGGACATCATTCTGGAAAAAGGACAGCACAGAAGGTGCTTCAATCCGGCCTATGGTGGCCTACTCTCTTCAAGGATTCTGATGAGTTCGTGAAGAGATGTACTGACTGTCAGAAAATGGGAACCTGCGGACAGAGAGACATGATGCCCATGCAATCCATTCACTTTTGTGAGGTTTTTGATGCATGGGGAATTGATTTCATGGGCCCATTTTCCTAAGAGTCAGGGATTCGAGCATATTTTGCTCGTTGTGGATTATGTCAGCCGATGGGTTGAGGCCATCCCCGCCCGAGCCGCAGATGCGAAAACCGTGTGCAAATTCTTGAGGAAAAATATCATTTCACGGTTCGGGGTACCTAGAGTCTTGATTTCAGACGGGGGGTCTCATTTCATCAATGATAAGGTTAGGGCCCTTGCAGACGAGTTCGACATTGACCATCGGGTTGCCACTCCTTATCACCCTCAGACTAATGGTCTTGCCGAAGTATCGAATCGGGAGATAAAGACTATCTTGCAGAAAGTTGTCCGCCCAGACCGAAAGGATTGGTCACAACTTTTGGACTCGGTCTTGTGGGCTTATCGGACTTCTTTCAAGAATCCATTGGGGACATCTCCCTTTCGTCTCGTTTATGGCAAGCCATGCCATTTGCCAGTGGAAATCAAGCACAAATCTTTTTGGGCAGTCACTGAGTTGCTTTTGGATCCCGAGAGTGTAGGAGACCAGAGAAGAGCAGAATTGGCAGCCCTGGAAGAACTGAGAGACACAGCCTTTTCGAACAGCCCACAGTACAAAGAGAAAGTAAAGACATGGCACGATTCGCATATCAGCCATAAACAGTTTGAGCCAGATCAGAGAGTATGGTTGTTTGACTCTAGGCTGAAATTATTCCCAGGGAAATTGCAGAGCAAGTGGAAAGGTCCGTATGTGGTTAGGAAGGTACATGACAATGGCAGCATCGACATTTCCGAACCGTCATCTCCCTCTACCTTCCGCGTCAATGGTCAACGCCTGAAACTATATTTTGATCATGATCCACCGACCATGGACGTTGTCCCCATTCTTCTGGTGTGAGATGTGCCCTTTGACTCATATCATCTGCATCTCATACATGGTGATCACTTTTATCTTTCGCTGTACAGATCATCTGTCCATATCACTCTTTCATCGATCTATCTATCAAGAAGGTGCCGCCCTTGTAGACAGTTTTCCATACTTAGGACGTACTTTGTCCTAAGTATAGGGTGGCGTGCACCCCGAGTATTTCCATTCTTTAATCCTCTCCATCGTCTCCTCTTCTTGTCTATACTTAGGGATATTTTACCCTAAGTATAGGGGGAGACAATCTGAGTACGATCTGTTCATTCCCACCTTGACCCTCCCTGCTTTGTGCACAGTCTGCTATACTTAGGATTATTTGATCCTAAGTATAGGGGGACGGTCGACTTCTCATTCATTGATTCCTTCGTTATTTATTTATTCTTTAGACTTGTCTATACTTAGTACGAGTTATGTCTTCTCTTTTCTCTCCGATCTATGAGGACATAGCTCAAGCTAAGTATAGGGGGGTCGTATATACTGTGTATATACTGTAGCCATAACTCGTACTTTTGTATTTTCCTAATAAATATGGCTAATAATTCTTTAAAACTCATTAAAAACCCTTAATAAAAAGGTGTATCATTCCTCAAATTCTTTTTGTATATACTGATTAATAAATCAGGTGAAAATGTTTTTTGCAAAATGTTTGAAAAATAGTTTGAAAATCTTTGTGAACATCTATTGAAAACTATTTTGAAAATGTTTTGTTACATGTTTTCACCTGTGTAAAAATATGTGGTTTGTAAAATTTATTTTCTTTGTGTGAAATAAAATGTTTGAAAAATGATTTGCAAATGGTTTGAAAATGGTTGCAAAAATATTTGAAAAACCTATATATACTGTTTTGAAAGCCTTTGCAAAATGATTTCAAATATGTGTACATGTTTGTAAAAATGTTTGTAAAAATTATTTTGAACTATAGTTTTCAAAAATTGTTTGAAAAACCTTGTGTCAAATAAGTTTGAGGAATACATACATCACACCAAAATCCACTATATAATATGTACTTATAAAATTGACCACTTGCCCTTGTAAATTCGTAAAATCCACTTCTTGTATATAAGAAGCACGCCCGTGTACATAGCTTTCACCTAGTTTTCAGCCAAAACTTTTTCTTTTCAAAAATTCCAAAAACAGTTGCAAAATTAAAATCCAAAAACATTTGAAAGATCTTTTTGAAAAAAACAAAAAAAATGCATCTGCATACACATGCATCATCTTTTCGAAAATCCATAAAAAGTTCGAAACATCTTGAAAATTGCATCACAAAAATATTTTCTTGCATAGCATAGCATGAGCATTTTTCGGATTGGGTTGATAGTTGAACAAGTCTAAGTAAAATCCGGAGATTGGAGCTTGATTGGACCTTATAATCTACCTAATAACAGGAACCTTATAGGAACTGGGTTTGAGGTACTTCAGGTCTAGTTGACTTAATTCTTTGAGGATCACGGGACTTGGTTCAATGGATTCTTGACTGCCTAAGTAGAGTATTTCGGAGCACACGCACGACTTCTTGTTGATAATGACCTAACTTGGACACCTGCACCTTTCACATAGCTCTCCACGGATGAGGTGGTGAGGAGGCAGCTTCCTTTAGCTTGGGGTAGCATATGAGGGTAGTACTTCTAGGCGGAACCTCTCTTCTTCTTATAGTGAAGGGAAGTGCACCTCAACTTGGTCTAGTGGTGATGAAGGCTAAAGACGGAAGCCGTGGGTTGCAATAAAGCTTCAAAAGAGGGATAGTCTACTGGCTCAAGAAGAAATTTCTTGTATATATGCTGCACCATGTAGATATGTTGTACAGATGCAATTGAAAAAAAAATTGAAAAAAAAACTCCAAAAAAAATGGTGGGTCGGATTGAAAATTTAATAACCCCACCGGAGTGTATATAGTCCAATAAAGCAAAAGCTTATGGTATCCATGTCACATCTCATGAAGCTTGCAGCGGGAGACTTAGCTACACTGGTTGAGCTCCCAAAAGTCTATACTTCTTCCCCCTCTTCTTGAGCCGGTTGCACTTGAACTTAGAAGGGAATACCCCGCTTCTCGAGGAAAGAGTTGCTAGACCGAGGCATTAGAGTTACCAGGTTGAGGGAGGATGTGTCTTTGTTACTTCTGAGGTGGGGAGCTACATATCACTTACACTGTACGAGTCAGATTCATAGTCATAAGAGTTCGCGTATGAGTTGAAGTATTTCTGACCTGGCTATTGAGGAGACTTGGACAGAGTTTTGGGAATCTCAAGGACTGTTGGATTTCAAACTTGGTTCTCATTAAGGTTCCGACCGCACTAAAATTCCAAAGGTCCGACTTAAGCTCCAAACTTTGATTTTGCGAAGACAAGTTCGATAATTAAACTTAATCTAATTTTCTTCTTTTTCTTTTCTTTCTTCTTCTTTTTGCACTTATTGCATAAGTGTTTGCTAGGGACTAGCAAAGGTAAAGTATAGGGGGATGATGAATCCACATTTCGTCATCTTTATTCTATCATTTTGGCACTAAAAACCCTAGCAAATGCCTGTAAATAGCATTAAATTCATCATCTTAGCATTCATGCATATGCATCTAATTAGTGTATAAAATGCTGTAATTAAAGTCAAAATTATAGAATAAACAAAGAAAAGAAAAAGAATTAAAATATTGTAAATATTTTATGACCCAAAACCCCGAGACCTAGGCATCTTGATGAATAGGTCGACAAGGAATAAAGTAGGGGGAGATAAGGTCAAAAACACAGTCCAAATACCTATACATTCTATTCATTTCTTATTCATTTTGGGACCTATTTTTGATTTCACTTTTTTATACATCAAATAAAGAAACTTTGTACATGAAAGTTGTAGATAATTTTATAAAGAAAAATACAAAATTGATTTTACGGAAAAATAATGTACAGATAAAAAGTTATGGTCTGAATAAAAATCCAGAACCCCAACTTGCCAGACCCGTATCTCACAAATGAAAACTCCAAATGCAGCATACTCACCTTTAATTGTATATAGAAGAAAATAAGCTATTTATTGGCGGTGGTTTCGCATTTGGCGGAGCTACGGTTTGAAAGTTGAGTTTTGGACCTCTATTTGTATACTTGTACAGATTAAAATATTCAATTTATTCTTTACTCATTATTTTTTTTGTATGGTTACATTTCTGTAATTATGTAAATATTACTTATAATATATATGTGCATTAAAATCAGAATAAAAATGCAAAGAAATTACAAAATAAAAATACTTGTATAAAGGATATACAGGTATACTGCCTATACATATACATGCACAAAACACTCTTAGATTTTATTTGATATACAAAACATATCAGAAAAATAAAATAAAAATATATTTATGTATACAAAAGTATTTCATAATTATACAAAATAATAAACAAAATAAATAAAATTAAATATACAAAATAAAAAAATGAAATACTAAAATATACATACAATATACCTATATAAGGGCATAAAGGTAACTTGTAAAAATACTTTTCATAAAAATAATTAAAAATCATAATAAAATACTATATAAAATTTTAAGCATTTTTTACTTAATAACCAAAAATTAATTCAACTGCTTTCTATTTTTTATCGAATTAATAAAACATTTCTCCAATCTTTTTCCTGGTTGGTCCACGTGGACCAACCAGATGTCTCCGACTGTTGACCGGTAGGGTCAACAGCCTGTCCTTCGTCTTGGCAACTCTGGGCGCGCCTCGTTTTCTCCCCGCTTTGGCGGATTTTTCGAGGCTTTTCCTTGCGTCCTTTGCCGCCGCTTCCTTCATGGAAGTTGTCCCCTTCGATCCATCTCCATCGCCGCTATGCCAGATCTCTTCAGATCTTCTCCCTCCGCCCGTGACACCTCCTCGAAGTCACGCCCTCACCACTCTTCAAATACGAACCCCCCACTTCCATCCTCGGGTTGAGTCCCCTTGGTCCACCCCTCTCCGCCTCTCCAGTGCTCCGAGCATCGCTGGAGGTGGACAGCTCCACCGCGCGCTCTTCAGCCAAGGCGAACGAGGTCGAGGGAGCCTCCACCACCTCCCGCAACTCCGGCGGTTGAGGTAACTTTCCCTCCGGTCTACACCGTCGAGGAAGCCCTGTCCCCCTTTTATTTTCCGTTCATCTGCTTAGTCTCAGGCTTAGGATCATTAGCCCTAAAGAAATTCCGAGCTCCGCGTACCCCTTCGCCAAATCACATCACTTCGCCGGAGCGCACCTCCGGCCACCGATCGCCACTCCGCCTTTCGCGTCGATTAGGTCCACTAAGGGTCCAGGCAATTTGCCCTGGACCTCTTGACTATTTTTGCAGGGTCAAAGGACGTTGACTCGCACCTGGGTGCGTTTTTGATGCTCGCCGGAGCTCAGCCGAGCTCCCCAGCTCCGCCGATCACCTGCGAGCGCCACGGCCATCGCCGTGCCCTTTTGGTGCCCCCAGGAGAAAGAGAAGGCCCCCAGGAAGCTCCAGCCGCATTTTGAAGCCAAAAAGCCCACCGGAGACGGAGCTTGACCTTGGAGAACCTCGGCTCGCCGGAGTTTGTCGTTGTTCTTGCTCCGGCCTTCGCCACCGTTGGATCGAGGTGGAGTTCCAGATCGCGCATCGACGTCGGATCTTCCGCAACCAGCCACCGTTGGATCTCTTTATGAGATCTAATCCCAGACGTCGAAGCGAACCGTCATCGGCTGTCCCCGTGCTGCCACGTGGATAAGTGGCATGTTCCCTACCGCTGGATCGCGCTCAGCTGCCAGCCGTTGGATTCGCGCCACGCGTCATCTGTGGATCGTCCTAGTGAGGGTATTTTGCATCTTCACCCTCACCCCTTTTGTATTTATAGTTTAATCTTTAAACTTTTGTCTGTAGTGTAATTTTCTTGTAATATTTGCAAAAAGACCCTCAAGCTTTTAGCATTTGCGTCTAGGTCCCTCGCCACGTCACCTCACGTGACCAGTTCACGTGAGGTGTGGGCATTTTGCAAGGGTACCCTCGGTATTTAGTGTATTTAGTTTTAGTCCCAAGATTTTGTATTATAGTGTAAACCTTTGGGATATTTTGCATCGACCCCCCCTAGAGTTTTAAATATTGCATTTTAGTCCCTGCCAGGTGCGTGCGAGTCACGCGCCTTGGTGGGGAATTTACATCGATACCCAGGCGGGTCTTGTAATTGTATTTTGGTGCTTTAAATTGAATATCTAGTGTAATATTTCGTGGAAAATTTCATGTGTGCCCCTGGATGTTTTCTAAATTGCAGAAATACCCCTGCCAGTCTTTAAAAGTTTTGTATGCTTGTAATATTTCTTTGAAGCATCATTTTAAGTTCAAAAATTCCACAAAAATAGGCTTAAGTTCCTGGTAACTTGTACTTGCACGCCATATTTTCACATTGCATTTTTTTGCATTTTCACATTTATTAAAAATCAAAAACATGCATTTATTTCACTATCTGCATTAGAAAATCCATAAAAATTATAAAAAACGTCTTGAAAAATTCCAAAAACATTATATTTTGTGTGTTTTACCATTTTCTACTGTCAGTCCAAAAACCACTAAAAATCTCAAAAGAAAAACACTAAAAATTTAAAAACACTCAAAAACTTCAAAAAAATATATAAAATCAAGGAAAACTCTAAAAAATACAAACTCAGGTTCTGTGTGTTCCTCAGTTTATTCCTTTTATTTGAAAAATAGTGTGAAAAATTTTGGTTACTGGTTGCTATTTTTAAACCCCATTTTTCTCACAGCCAGCACGTATTTCACTGTTTTGCCTTGTTTTGCTATTTAAAAATATCAAAAACACCTTGAAAAATCCCCAAAATCACAAAAACAGTAGAAAACCACAAAATACCAAAAAGATTTTATTTCTGAATTTTTGGACATTTTAGCACATTTTTATAAATATTTTATCTTGTCTTGTATTACATTGTTTATAAATTCCAATATTGAAAAAAAAATAATAAAAATATAAAATATAAAAATCAAAAATTAAAAATCAAAATACAAAAATATAAAATCAAAAATTGAATAAAAAATTAAAAAAAGTAAAAACCCACAAAAACATCTTTGCTTGCTTGCTTAGTGTAGACATATCACATACGCACACTTGAGCACAATTTTTGAACTACCCTGTTTGCTCCCTGTGTTCGAACTCTCTGCATACTTGTCACTATATACCATTTGTGCAGAGTTAAAAATAAATTTTAACTGAACATTATTTCTAATTTATTGATCTTTAGTGTGGGTTAATTGTTGATTAAATTCAGATTTTGATTGGTCGCCACTTCGACTGTGTTCCCGCCTTGTGTGGAACACAAGGCCGATTGATTTCTGTGTTTATCAATAGTGTGGGGCCGAAGCTCGAAATCTCCATGGATAGGCGGGAGTCGGATCCAACGGTGAGTGAGGGATGCAACTGGGTTGTGCAATTCCCTCATGATGGTTTGTGGTGGTCTCTCAGCGTCTGGATCACCTCCTCCTGCATCAGGTCCTCCTCCTTCTCCACCTCCGCCGGCTCGGTTCTCTCTCATCTGAGCTATCTCTCTCATCAGATCACCCATGAAAGTACCCTGGTCGCAAATCTGCCTCTGCATAGTTTCCAGGGATGCTAACAAGGAATTATTGATGGCTGGCTGATCAAATAGGAATAGAGGGTGCTCATGATCATCTGCATGTTCGCCTCTGTCGGCCATGTCTGGATTTTCTGAAAAAGCAAAAGAGGCCATCTCAGGTGCTGTCGAATGAGCTGAACTCTGTGATGCACTGTACTCTGAAACAATTGGACTGAGAGAAGGAGAATGGGAAGGGTGGTCGAGGGGGAACAGGGTGGATGTAAACTCAGGCTCGGAGAGCGGACTCTCCGAGGTAGTCCTAGATGAATAAGGAGGAGTGCGGGATAGCGGTGCCGACAAGGTCGGCCTAAGAGATCTCCGTCCCATCATCTTGATTATTGGGAAGAGCAGAGGGAATGTAGAAGAAGAAGAAGAGTGAAAATGAGATGCAACAAAATTGCGCACGATTGTGCGGTGTTTTTGATCTTGACCTAAACAAATCTAGCAATCAAACACAAAGCAGGGGTGAGTTCACCAACTCAACACGTGAAGCCGTGAAGGTTCGGCTTTTATCTTGTCATTTTTAGCTTGATTCAGGAGTTTATCTTTTCACGAGTCCTTAGAACGCTACGCCTAAAGGAGAGAGAGTACTGCCGGAAGAGTATCCCGTACTTGTCCTCCTCCTGTGTAACATGTAGCTTGCACTTTTTGAGGTCCTTGTAACCCTTCCTGGATCCCTACTCAGCCAAAGAATAAGAGAGGAAGCCAATAGGCGAAACCGATACTTCGGAACTCACTCGCAATGGAATCACCCGTGAGCGTGCAAGAACCTACTCGAACGCGAGACGATGAGACAGACAACCCCGTGAAGGCGTGGCCTAGGCTCGATACTTCGGACAAGGTCGATGCTCTATGCAATAGAGAGTCACCAATGTTGACCAAGCCCTACTCGTCCACGTACGATAGAAGCGCTAGTACTTCGGTAATCCAGGCGATACACGAGGCAGCCACAAGCTGGGAGTTTGGCTCTAATCCTTACGAAGCGCTCACCTCTCTTGGAAGGAGACCTTCCCATGCAACCTGAATACAAGTGAGGGTGTTACTCTCCCCAAGCAATGAATCCAA